>APFE030949301.1:3770-18156 GCA_000404065.3 Pinus taeda | reverse complement strand
CTTTGAGGTGCATGGGAAGGAGTCCCATGTGTGCAGACTGAAGAAGGCCCTTTATGGCCTGAAGCAAGCTCCCACAGCTTGGTACTCCAGGATAGATACTTATTTGCAGGGGATGGGTTTCACAAAGAGTGAGGCAGATCCGAACCTTTACTTTATTGTGATAGGTGAGGAGCCTCTCATTCTGGTGATGTATGTGGATGACTTGGTCATTACAGGTGCAGAGAGACTCATAGAGCACTGCAAGAGAGATCTTGCGACGGAGTTTGAGATAAAGGACATTGGCTTGATGCATTACTTTTTGGGTTTGGATGTGTGGCAGGAGGAGGGGCATTTCTTCCTGGGGTAGGGGAAGTATATTGTGGACATCCTTAGCAGATTCCACATGGAGGATTGTAGACCCATGTCGACACCGATGATCACCAACTGAAAGAAGCTTCATGCTTCAGATTCCGAGTTGGTGGATCCCACATTGTACAGACAACTGATTGGTTCCTTGATGTATTTGGTCAACACTAGACCAGATATCTGTTTTGTAGTGAACACGATGAGTCAGTTAATGTGTGAGCCTAGGAAGGTTCACTGGGTGGCTGCAAAACACATTTTGCGGTACTTGCAGGGGACAGTGGATTATGGTCTGGACTACAGACAGGGAGATGGAGTGAGATTGGTAGGATACACTGATTCTGATTGGGCAGGTTGTGCTTCTGATAGGAAGAGCACTTCAGGGTGTTGTTTTGGGTTGGGTTCAGCAGTAGTGCCATGGTTCAGCCGGAAGCAGCAGTCAGTAGCACTGAGTTTAGCAGAAGCAAAGTATATGGTAGCCAGTCTAGCTAGTTGTGAGGCCATCTGGCTTCGCAAGATGTTGTTTGGCTTATTTGGTCAGCCGTTGAGACCTTCAGTGATTTACTGTGATAATCAGAGTTGCATTAAACTCGCGGAGAATCCAGTATTTCATGACAGGTCAAAGCATATCGGGATCAGATATCATTTCATCAGAGACTATGTTCAGAAGGGAATTGTGAAGCTTGAGTATATTTCCACTGATGAGCAGGTAGCAGACATTCTTACCAAAGCCTTACCACGGGGCAAGCATGTTTACTTCAGAGACAAGATGTGTGTGGTGAGGAACACCTTCCTCGGTAAGAGGGAGTGTTGAAATTTGGTACCGGAGGACAGGTGGTTCCCTTAGGCTTTGATCTTTGGCCTAGGGAAAAGTGTCAAAAAGATTTTAATTTTTCTCCTAAAGTGACTTTATAATTTTTATAAAGTTAAAATCTAATTTAAAAGTGACTTTAAGTGATAAAGTTACTAAGTCTAATTTTTAAGTGACTTTTATAAAGTAAGTGAAAAATTAGAAAGGAAAAGTGACTTTGGAAATAAATGACTAAGTGGGTCTTTATTAAAGTGGGTGAATTAAAAAATAGAAAGTGAGATTTAAATATGCATTTAATCTCAGCCATTGATCTAAATCTATTTCAGCCATTGGATTTAGAGATCACCCAAAAGTCACTTGGATCACCCAAAAGTCACTCGGAGTTATATTAAGGGAGGAAAATGAGGAAAAGATCACATTCGATTCAATTCTTTCATGAGCAGATTGAGAGAAGGAGAGCAAGAGAGCAAGGGAGATTTCTGGAGCTGCGGAGTATTAGCAGCGGAGTTTCAGCAGTGGAGTAACAACAACGAAGTTTCAGCAGGGCAGTTTTTCAGCAAGGCTGAGTTTCAGCAAGGCTGAGATAAGTTGTAAAAGTTTGCTTGCTGATTTTTGCTGAATATTTTCTTGCTATAAAAAGTTTTTTTTAAGAAATAAAGAAGAGCTCTCAAACTGGTTTTCCCCAAGAGTTGTATGGGGTTTTTCCAGGGTCACGTTGACAAAAAATATCAGTGTTTTAATGTGTTTTAATGGCTGTTTATTACTGCTGATTTTTATTTCTGCAATTTCCAGCATTCTGTAAAATTCCAGAATTTGTGTTTTCAGCAAATTTATTTTTTTCAGCTTGTTGAATGTATGGTTATGGGAAAGGACATTTAACTACATGAGAGAAATAAGGATAAACTGAAAACTGGGGTGGGAAAACAGAAATTTTAACAAGAGAGAGAAAGGGAGACAGGGAGAGAAATGAAAGAGAAAGAGATAGATTCATAGATGGTAGGGGGAGAGGGAAAAATAAATAGACAGAGATAAACACAAATATTATAAAGTATTATATAATCTTGAACACTATTAACCATAGAGGAAGAGGAAGTAAAACAAAAGCTTTTACAAAAGGTAAAAGTAGGGTTTAGAATGCCATGGATATTTTGTTTTTCCTCCGAAATCAATGCATTGATTTCAATGTGATGTTGATTATTAATCTTATTTGATTGATTGCATTGGATGTATTGATTTTAGTATAATTGATTTCTGATCCTATTTGATGGCTTATATAAGATGCATTGAATTTAAGTGTAGATGTTTTTTAATCCTATTTGATTGCTTGTACTAGATGCATTGATTTTAGTGTATATGTTGATTTATGATTTGATGTAACTAGATGTATGATGTACATTAATTTCAAAGTAATTAGATTAATGGTGTGAATCAATTTTAGTGTAAGCACAAAAGAATGATTGATGATATGCATTGATTTTTGTGTTATATTAATTCAACCATAAATAAATACTGGAATTTTCATTTTAAATAAAATGTTCACTTAAAAATGCTTTCTTCTTGAAACTATGAGCTATTTGCAATTGACCACATTCTTGCAATCCCTGTTTTCCATCATTCAACATTATTAGTTAGTTTGCATTCAAAAAGCGGTAATAGAAAACTACCCTTGAAAAATACTTGGGGGTTTAACAATTCATAAGTCACGATGATTGACTTTGGAGAAAGATACTATTAATATTGATCAACAAGAGAAAATGTATGACATTTACTATACTGTTAATATTGATGAACAAGAGAAAATGTATGACTTTTACTGCAATAGCTTGAGATAAAGATTTGAATGACTTACGATTTCAACTACTCGTTTCATATGATGGATATGAAAAATTGACAAAACTAACAGGTGTGACAGAAAGAACAATAGAAGAAAATAGTTTTGAGATTGATCACAATGAAAACTATTTATAATTGGCTACATCTTATTATTTATATTTTTAATCATTTAACATTGTTAAGTTATTATTTTACATTCAATTTTTTTTTTTTATTCAAGCTATTGCATATCATTTCAACACACTGAAGTAATTGAACAAATTTAAAATTAAAATGACTAGATTAATCTTGGACATATTTAACATATTTAAAATGATCAAAATAATTAAATGTTTAACAAATTTTGTGTGACTGTGCACGTCTAAAACCAACCTAGATCCATCTTAACCTCAGATTTATCAAGTGCTGAGATGAATCATATCTCTCGAGGTGTAAACCTTTCCACATGTTATGCACTCAAAAGGGAGATTTGCATCTCGAAAGATTTTATCCCTCTCAGCACTTGATAAATCTGGGATTAAGATGTATTACGCTGATATTATAAACAATTTTGAAAAACACCACATTATTCATAGGGTATGATGTATCAAATTGGTCAAATAAAATTTAAATAAATTAAGATTAATAAATATAAAATTAGTAACTTAAAATGGTGAAATAAAATTAAAATACATTGAGATGACAAAATATAAAATTAAACCTAGTATGATAATTCATATTGCATATTAAAAGATTCTATGTGGTTGTTTGTGTTTGTATAGCATGTAAGATAAATACGGCATCTCAGAGAAGTTGGAGAGATCCACTTGCCATAATATTGGGTCTTGCTTCTGAATGTTTTTTTGACATTTCATTTTCTGCACTGTGTGACTATGGATTTTGGTAAACTGTTATAATTGCAAAATTTTTATTCTGTTTTGGTTTGCTTTGGCTGCTACAACTAAAGCTACTAGATGATGAATCACATCGGACATGACTGTTTTCTGTTGCTGTATGTCTCTGGTTATTTTAGCACACAAACTGATACATGTACTAGCTTTTTTACATTAATACAAAAATGCCCAGATTTTTTCTTTCGAAAAAAAGAAGATAAATAAATGAAATTAAAAAAAAAATTAAGAAAGAGAAAACATAATATAGTAGTGAGATTCTAAAGGATTTTATGGCATGGTTGTCTATACATAAATTGGTGGATGATGATTATATTATATCTATAATATGTATAATTTTTAAATTAAAATATAGATCATTATCTTCATCTCCAATTTTCTTAATTGTAAAAAAAAATGTTTGAAAATTGGAATACTTAGAGCACAATAATAATTCATGTTTACAATATTTAAACTAGGTTTTATTCTAATTTAGTATGGAGATTCTAAATATATGTACTTGTATTGTAGCCATGCTTTTTTAGTGGTAATTTTTAAACATGAGATATAAATCATTGTGTCCATCCATAATTTCAAATTGTAAATCCACAAATTTAAATATGAAGAATATGTTAAAGCATTATAATAACTAATGCTTACAATACTTAATCTTGTATTCATCTTTAATTTATAATTCAATAGTGTGCTCTATCATTGGCTTAAACTTTGTGGAATATATCTAGATTGACTTCAAACAAATACTATTTTTTTGGTTATGCATTTGTTAGACTCGGATTGAATTTACAATGAAGCAAGTTTATAATGAGTATTTTCTATGTGTTTCTGATGCAGGAGCATCTGGTCGACAGGGTGAAGACCGAGAAAGGGCGGACAAAGTTTCTGAAGAAGATTGGGAAAGATGAACAGTTCGACAAAAGGACAACAAGTCTGTCAGAGTTTTTACATTTTTATTTAATTTCTTCCAAAGTCAACTACAACATTAGATTCTGTTAGTTAATTTTTATTTATTTTACTTTACTGTAGCAACAGGGGTTAATTATAGTTGTTAGAATTAGATTAATACCAATAAGCAATGTAAACAACAAACCTTTATGGGACCAAAGAGACAAGGCAAACAAACGAATAGACAGGTAAAGTAAGTTTGTAGTAACTGCCAGGCAAACTGTAATAGAATAACTATCTGACAAACTGTAAGGAATAACTATCTGCAGTTATCTAACTGCCTGTAACTATTGTATAAAAGAACAGACCAAATACCCCAGAAGGATTCAGCAGCTAAGCAATTGAAAAAGAGAATTAAAGAAATATATATCAAATTCCCTTCATCTAAATTCTGTGCACAAATAGATGTATGAATGAAATACATAAGTCCTCTGTATTAGAAATTTCTATATATATTTCTGTACAATTAAATTCGTGCAGGCAAACACAGTGACAGAGACTCACAAAAAAGTTCACATATATATTATTGCATATCCAATATCGTTGCAGGCAAATACATGACCGATATTCCAAATACCACAAGTCTAAAGATAAGCCAAAACCGAGAGTGAGCAACAGGCGGAAAGAAGCGAACAGTGTCGAGGAACACAACGACCCACAGTCGAAACCGGGTAAGCAACAACAACATCAAACTTAATCATAGATTACATATTCCAGTATAATACATTGCAGGCTTGTCAAATTTAAAATTACATGAATGAACTGTGTAACGAGGGTTCGATGAACCGAACCATCAACTAACCGAACCTACAACAACCCTCTACACCACGGATACGGGTCAGAACAACCCAAACATTAAACGCTACAACTATTAACCATACAGACACAAATAATTACAGCGAGCACAGAGAGCCACGGAAGCATCCAACAGACAGACTACAGACACAAGCAGATACAGTCAAAACGAAGAGCCACCAAGATAAGAACAGAGCTACTTGGAAGAATAGCGACCGAACTCTTTGCGATAGCCACGAAACCGGTCACCTGCAACCATTACAAAGGAGTTAAGTTAGGGTTTGTTGCCACAATAAAAACCCTCGAACCAGAAACGAAACCGTAAGGCTAAAAACGAATTAGCAAGCAGCGAAGCCGTGTATGGCTAAAAGGGGAGAGCCATACCTGAAAGTGAACCGAGTCCACAACTCACCGAGATGAAGTGAAACCTTGACCACGGAGGGGCCGAGTGTTGTTAGATACAGCTCGAATAGCAAATAAAGAACTATAGCAGGGAATAAGTGAATTACCTGAGCACAGAGTCGAGTGCCGGAGAAGTTCCAGGTTGCAGACCAACGGATTGCACATTGTCAACTGGGCAAACCAGAAACCCTCAACACCAACATTCACCACAAAATTATAGCGCCATTGACCGAGACAAACAGTAAATACAGAAGTAGAACCAGTCGACTGAGCGTAGTCACGAAGAACAAGCAGAATGCCAAGTAAAAGAGCCACAACTTACCAATAAAGCCTGAATCGGATACACTGACGAGAATACAGTATCAACCCACATCGTTTAGCCAATAAACCATCAGAAACTTAACAGTGTATCACCACAGACGGAGAGCAACCAGAGACAGAGCCGAGCTTCAGAACAAAAACACAGAGCAGCGAAACGACGAGGTGAAAATGGCCAAGTGAGCGCGAATTGACAAGTGAAAAGGGAGTAAGTGAGATTAGGGTTTGGCAGCTTCGAGGAGGACAGGTGTCGCAGTGAGGACAGGTAAGTACCGTAGGTTGATTGATAATCACCTACCGCATTCAATTGCAAATCAAACCATATTCAATACCCGAATATCAACGAAGGACCGCGAAGGATCGTGCTGGCGTGGGACCACGTGGGCTGGCCATATCAATTTCTTTTTTATTTGATTGGGCATAGTTTTACTTCTCATTTTTGGCAAGTTAATGAGTCTTATAAGTTTATTTGCACAA
This sequence comes from Pinus taeda, assembly GCA_000404065.3. Classification (NCBI taxonomy): domain Eukaryota; kingdom Viridiplantae; phylum Streptophyta; class Pinopsida; order Pinales; family Pinaceae; genus Pinus; species Pinus taeda. The sequence continues at coordinate 11,346 of APFE030949301.1, read as the reverse complement.
TTTTGATTTAGTGTTTTCAATTTATTTTTATTCACCTTAATTTAACATTAAGATTTGCAACCTTTCATTTGCCCACCTACCTAACTCTTACCTGTCAACCATTAAGGTCATTAATTAGATAATTCTCCTTCATTATTGTTTGATACTTTTCATTGTTGCTTCCATTTATCATTAGCACCCATTAATTTGAGGTGGCATGGAGCATATCAATTGTGCTTTCTCGCAATATGTAACAAGTTCTTTGCTTTTTGAGTGTAGATTTACAAGATCTACGTATTGAATTTGTGACACACAACTTTTAGTGTTTTTAGCTTGGAAGGCATTAATGTACATGAGTAGAAACTCAATGTTCTTGATGACACTTTTATGTATGATCTAACGGTGGTGAAGAAATTTAATTTAATTCTAGAACAATCACTTATTTGAAGGAATTTGTACAATTTCCTTTGGGAGAGACTTTTAGAAAAGCATATAGCTTTAATGGATGAATCAATTTGCTATTGATATCTTTAAGAAACTATCTTTTAAACCTTCATAATCATAGAGGTGAATTAAGGTGTACGATAACTATTGATCGAATCATTGATATATAGATGATTGTGCACTAAACAATGTGTTGTGCTAATAGATAACTAGTTTTGATTGAACCATACTTATAGTGGAAATATGTTTGAGCAATTTAGATGTTTTTACATTGGACACAAGATCTTAAATATTAATACGGCACAAGCACACATGTTTAGAGAAAAGCTAACCGTGTTAGAAATTATTAGAGCATAAAATAATACAACCACATTGACTATAAGGTAAGGTGGCGAGGCCACTAAACAAGATTACTAAGAGGTCATATGATCAAATCCAGAGGGTGGTAGAGTATGTATACCTCCATAGACTTTAGCAGTCAAATTGTTGTGTAAATGCAAGTCCCTTGTTCCATAAATAAGGGGGTCTCATATACCAATTTGGTGATTGACATGGATATGGTTTTAAAATTAGATTATTATTAGAGCTTACAAGCAAATTTGTCCCATAAACAAAGGGGTCTCATATACCAATTTGGTGTTTGACTTGGCTGTGGTTTTAAAGTTAGATTATTATTAGATTTTACAAGCAATTTTCATGATTAGTTAATCCCTCACAATAGTTTTATGATGAAATCCCTCTACTTTGACAACATATTACTTGATCTAAGACTTTTGTGATCCATATTGAATTTGAAAATTTCTTTCAGATTAATCACATCAACATTATTCGCTGGTCGATGTTTCAAACACTATAATGTGGTTCATCCTCAGGACCAGGATGAAAAAACTGATCTATCATTTGGATTAAATAACATAGATGCATCTTGTTCTAGAATTAATCGTTGAGAAATATAAATTATTTTAATCAAAATAAGAATGTTAAGAGAAAGATTAGGTCAATATTTATTAAAATATTAAAAATTGGTCAATTAAAAATACTAAGAGGTAAATGAAACTAAACTAATGGCAGCAATAAAAAAAATCAAGAATTAGAGCAAATTAATATACAAAAATAGGAAAGGATAAAACACTCTTGACTAAATTTGAATAAATAATTATATATAATAAATTAAGGAAAATAAAGCGACCAAAACTTATAATTATAATTTTATAATAAAAAAAGTAATTATATAATATATTATAATAAAAATAATTATATATATAAATTAAGGAAAAAGACCCCAAAAAAATTATAATTATAACATTATAATAATATATATATTATTGTATAAAAAGAAAAATTATTTTTATACAATAATATTATAATTATTTATTCTGTTATAGCATTAATAATTATAATTCTGGGTCTTTTTTTCTAATTTATTATATATAATTATTTATTATTAATAATAAATATTATATAATTTTTATTCTACAATAATTATATAATATTAATTCTTGGTCATTTTCTTTTCTTTCATTTATGAATATATATTATTTATTATCAAATTAGTCAAGAATTTTTTATCATTTCCTAATTTTTATATTAATTTTCCATCTTAATTTTTCTATTTCTAACAATTAGTTTCCTTTACCTCTTAGTATTTTTAATTAACCAATTCTTATTATTTTAATAAATATTGACCTAATCTTTCCCTTAACGTTTTTATTTTGATTAAAATAATTTATTTTTCTCAATGGCTAATTCTGGAACAAGGTGCATCATTGCTATTTATTCCTAAGGAGAGATCAATTTTTTCATCTTGGTTTTGAGGATGAACCACATTAGAGGGTTTGAAACATTGACCAACAAATAATGTTTGATGTGATTAATCTGAAATAAATTTTCAAAAACTTGTTACTTTTCATTCATACATTGTACTAAACCTTTTTGTTTCTAACCATGTAAGACTTATTTATAAGGTTATCATGAATGTTTCGATTGATTGGTTTGATATATTTGTCTCAATTCTACTATGATCAAGTTTGATTTATCTTTATTTCCCATTTCTTCCAATTTGATATTCATGGTTCATCATCATCAACAAATTATCTAACACAACTCTTTTTCCACGATGAGGTTGTTACATTCGTCATTGCCTTAAAACCACTTTTTGAGACTCTTTTTTGCCTTGCCACTACTCTTGTCAAGTTGTTAATTTTTTCTCCAATTACTTACAATTTTTGGACCCACCATTTGTTGTAACCCACACTGCATCAAACGCATCCTATTGACAATCCCTTGTATCACTTGCTTTCCGTTGGTTGTTATTAATGCGCCGATTAAAATCTCAACAACTATGATTTTTACAATTTCTAAATACTTCGAACTCTACAATTTTTTTAGTAGCATATCAGGTTTCATTGAACATAGTTATTTTGCACAACTATATTACAAGAAGTAACTGTAATGCTTAATATATCAATAATTTCAACACTTGCCCTCACTAAAGATAATTTTGTTTGGCATACTAAAATTTTGGGATTTCTTCTAATATTAGCCTAGTGAGTGGTCTTGTAAACTATCACCTTTCACTTTACCCTTTTGCATTTGTCCCAAGTAGTAGAAGTAACCTTTTTTATGCTTTTTCCTTTCATGAAATACACCATTCCTCATTAACGGTAACTTCAATTGTCCCAAAACAACACAATTATTTTTTCTTACTTTTATTGTGGGCATCTATCGAGATTATCCTAAAGGACACACCATCATAAATTGTAGTCATTCTTGATTTGTGTTTCTCATTAGTTGAAGATAGCCAAACCCACCCCATAAGACCATTGTGCCACTACAATGTTGTTGTTGTTGTTATTTTTTTTAGCCGAGAATTTCTATTATATTTAAAAAACATTGAGCTCGAGGCTCAATGTGAGTATAACATATTCATATACATCATAACATGATCCCAAGAATAGGTTTGGAATATACAAATACTCTTTGACCATTTCTAGTGTTTTATAAATATTTTCTCCAAACATATCGAAGAGGTTTCAAGATTTTCCCATTTATACACTTCCAAAAATTTACCTAGTAAAAAACAAATTTTGCATGTTCTTTTAACATTCTACATTACCCATTTGGAGGCTGATCCTCCTTGTTGCTTTGGCTCTCTAGAAATTTTCTTTCCTCATTTAGCCTCCACATCACCTCATCTCGCTAAGATATGAGGAATCCCACTTCGTCTTCCAATATTGAAAGTTGACTTAAGATTTAATATAATATCCATGAGCATTGAAAGATCTTGATGTAGTGACAAGAGTTTTGCCTCTAAATTTTTCCCGCACCTCCCCGAGTCATAGCTTTAGTGCAATCCAAAGCAAAAGAAAATTCCAACCCTTGGGTGCCTTCAAAGGGGTCCCCCAACTCCAATTTAATGCTATTGCTAAAACACAATCCCATTGGAATAAAGAAGAATCGCTTCCCAAATTTCTAACACTCCACAAAACCAGAGCACCCTGAGTCAACATTGTTGAAATTTGGCAGCTCAAGGAGCAATTTAGGTTGAAATGTGTAACTAGGTTCGATCTTCATAAATATGAAATGTACTTTTGATTCTTGTTGATCTGATATTCACGCTATGAGTGACATTAGTTAAAGTTTTATTAAACAAAAGGTATTACAGACTCATGTGCTGGTGTATGTTTTGTGTTATTTAAGCAACAGATCGATTAGATTTCCAATACACAGACATTTAAATGGAAAGACAACAGAGAAATACAGCAAGCAGCCATAAAGACACAAGCAATTTTAAGAAGGAGTTCACCCTATTCTCTAGGGCTACGTCTCCGGTCCAGCTTTCAGTGGTGGCCTTGCTTTTATTGTGTCTTTAAACATAGAATAACAATATAGGGACTCAATGTGAGTTCTCTTGAAGTAGGTTTTGCTTGGCAGGGTGGTTCCTTGGATTCCCCAAGCCACTGGAGTACACAGACGCTTCTTCTTCCTACCAGCTCTGTGACCTTCTGGTCTACAGTGGTAAGAGCTCAACGTGGTGCTCAGCACGGACAAATCTGTCAAGCTCGGTGGTGCTCGATGCTGCTGCTGCGTCAGCTCGGCCCTCTGTCTCGTCCTGCTTCTCTCTTGCTTTTCTGCCTTCTTCTCTGTGTATTCCGTCCTCCTCTCGGGATTCTGGTCTTTTTCCTTCGTCTCTCAGACCTCACTCCGACTTCCACTTGACTGTGTATTCTGTCTCCATTCATGGCTTTTAGCCATTTGTTTCCGTGCCTGTTCGGTTCCTCTTCCACCTCTGTCGATTTGCCTTTTGCAGCTACACTCAGAGTTCCCTGTTCGGCATCAGCATGAATGCTCAGGGAGTGGCCATGTGTCCTCATATGAACAGTGCCAGCCTGCTCATCGGTTCGTTTCTTTAGTTACGTTATGGATCCGTTGTTCCTCCACCCTGGCGGTCAAACAAATCCCAAATCCCTTTAGAACGCGGCTTAATTCCCTGTCGATTCCGCTTCCTCCATTGGGTGCAATCTCAGTCGTCCGATCTGGGCTCCTCCAGATCCAATGTCATACGCATATCCCGCGTGGTTGACTTGCTCGACCGATAACGCGCGATTAACGACAGTTTTCTCTCACCTCCACTGCCACATGTCGATCGTTGAGTGGGATCGTGCCGCTTCCTCTAAAAACCATTTACCGTTTGAGGGCGCCCCGATCAATACCGCCGGTTTTCTAGAGCGCGAGTCCCGCCTTCGTACGTTAGCGCTTTTCGTTTCTCTGCCTACGGTTCTCTAGATCCCAACGCGACCGAGTGCTTAAGGCTCCTCCATTTTGGCCCTGTTCGCCTAGCGATGCGCGATTAGCGCTAATCGCGCATCGAAAATCACCTCCTTTTCCCGATGTGGGGCTCCCAGGGACTACTTTGACCTCTTGTGCAGTCTCCATGGGCCTCGGTCAGTGCGCTTTGATCGAGGTCCTTGTCGTTCCACGCTAGCTGCCATTGCCACTGGTTCAGGGTGTTTTTGATGTTGTTTTGGGTTCTTTAAAGATTTGTTTCATCTCGATATAGTCATGGTTCTTTGACAATCTTTTATGGATCCAATTCGGATCATGACCTTCCCACTAAAAAAAAGCTTTTGGACATCCAAAAGTTAGTTTTCTTCAAGCATCGACTAAGTGAGGAAACTCTTGTCTCACTTGCCCAATCTCAATCCACTTCACACTGCTCGGCTTCGAACCTTTAAGCCCAATCCTGAGGTATTCCACCTGTCCACTACGCGTCATCCTTACCTTCCTGTCTAGCACTATGTCTTCCCGTAATTCATTAAGATATTCAGGTAGCAGGTCATCAACAGAAGGTAATTGACTCTTCTCTTCAGGGTCCTCAATCATTGAAGGTTCAAACAACCTCAAGCAATCTGCGTTCACGACTGAGTAGATGTGCATGTAAGCTGGTAGATCAAGGCGAAAAGTATTTTCACCAATCTTCTCAAGTATCCTAAAGGGTCCATACCTGATAGGTCTTAACTTTTTACTTTCACCTTGCATCCTATCCTTGCTGATATACAGCCAGACTTGGTCTCCAACTTGAAAACTATGCTCCATCCGATGCTTATCGTGCCTAGCCTTGTACTTGGCTTGGCTCTTTTCCAGCTGTTCTTGTACTGCCTGGCGGATCTCCTGGATCTTTTCAATGAAACTAGTTGCCTTGTCCACATCACTGTGTCTATCAACCATGGTATCTTTACCAAAGGAAAAATCAAAGGAGACCTTGGTATGACACAAACACAGGTCTCAAAAGGAGATCTCTGTGTAGAAGAGTGTTTGGCTCTATTGTAAGCATGCTGCACATAACACAAATGTTCAGCCCAAAGCTTAGGGTGTTTGCTGCAATATCCTCTCAGTAACTGGATCACCGTCCTATTAACTACTTCTTTCTGGCCATCTGTTTGTGGATGAAAAGCTGTACTTTTCTTCAATTTGGTGTCCATTAGTTCCCACAGACTTGACCAAAACTTCCCCACAAATTGGGTGTCTCGATCAGATACAATAGAAGTGGGTAATCCAAAATGAACCCATTACATGTTCAAAGAACAAATTTTGCAGTTTGTTCAATATAATCTGTTTACACAGGGTACTCAAAATACACATTTCGCTGAACCTATCCACAACAACATATAGATAATCATGACCTTTCCTAGATTTAGGTAGTCCTCCAACAAAATCCATGGAAATGCTTTGCCAAGGGTGAGAAGGAACTGGCAATGGAGTGTACAAGCCTAGTTTTCTGTTGTTGGGCTTGCTTTTCGCACACATATAACCTCCCTTTACATATCTATAAACTGTCTCACTCATTCTTGTCCAATAGCAGAACCTTTGCAGCTGTGCAACTGTTTTACTTACCCCAAAGTGACCTGATATCAGGGAAGTGTGTGATTCCGTAATTATCTTTACTCTCTTAGTTTGTGGAATGCAGAGTTTCCCACAATGATATACGAGTCGGTCCTTCATGTGATAGTCCAGTTCTTCCATTCTTTTGCCTTGACTCAAAGTTGCATATACATCCTTAAAGTCCATATCCCAAGGATAATGTTCTATGTAGCTTTCATGCAACACATAACTATGCTTAAGTATGGTAGATGCATTTATAATGGGTCTAGATAACATGTCTGCAACCTTGTTATGTGTGCCCTTTTTATGTCTAATGACTAAATGAAACTGTTGTAGAAAACCCATCCATCTGTAATGTCTGGATTGCTGCAACTTAGTTTGGGAGTGTAGGTATTGAAGTGGCTGATGATCAGTATGTATTACTGTTTCTTTGCCCATTAAATAATGTTTCCACTTTTTCACACTCTGAACTAATGCATACAATTCTTTATCATATGTAGGATAGTTAACTACAGCAGGATTAAAAGTCTTAGAATGATAACATATGGGTTTATCGTGTTGTATCAACACTGCTCCCATGGCATAGTCACTGGCATCAGTTTGGATCTCAAATGGTATTTGTAGATCTGACAGTGCTAGTACAGGTGCTGTACTAATTTTTTCTTTCAAGGTGTTGAAGGCTTTCTACTGTTTGCCTCCCCACTGAAACACCTTGTTCAATCCTGTCAAGGCATGTAAGGGAGCTGCAATTGAGGAAAAATTTGAAATGAAC
>APFE030949295.1:0-43178 GCA_000404065.3 Pinus taeda | reverse complement strand
TTGGTTTGAGACTTGAAATCATTGTCAAGTAATGTTATGTTTTTGGATTGATGTGCTATTGGTGTGATGAGGGTTTGGGCTAAGTTGGATGAGTGACATGGGATCGAACCAAATTCGGTGTAACGTCTCCTTCTATCAACCAATAAAATTGTTTATTCCTTTTCCAATACTTTTGTCTATACATTTGATGAATGTATGTTCAAATATTGTCAATTCCATTTGTTTACAGTAGATAGATCATATGCCTTACTTGTCGTCATCTTTTGTTTATGTTGACAAGTACCAATTGAGTGAATTCAATTTAAGCTGGAGTAACGAGAGCAATTCAAAGGAGATAAAATGAAGCAAAGGATCACAAGTAAGTTCCTTTATTTTATTTGTCCATTGTAGGAAAAGGTTAAACATCTTTACTTATGTTGTTCTAAGTGTAACTACCCACTTAGGGAAGATGTACTTATCTGTAAGTATAAATTCTGTATAACAAATTGGTGACCATACTGGGGAACGACCATCATTCTTGGTAGTTTACCCTTATCATATTACATCCTAGCATACTTTACATGACTTCATTGATCCCTTTTCAGTCATTTTGAATCTTTTTTGGTCAAAAAAGTGTGCTTAAATGTCTTCTAATTGTGCTCTCTATCATCAGCATAGTGTTGTTCTTGACACAATGCACTGCAGAGCAGCCTTAGCTTAGAGACAGTGCTCTACAATGCACTGTATCCCATTCAGGGCTATGATGATCCTTGTCAAGCCAAAAAACCCATCTTTTGCTTTATTTTTCCAAAGTTGCTTATGATGTTGTTTGTTGAAAGATCAATGTTTTCTATGGCTCTGAAATTAGTTTGCATTTCCTTTCCTAGCCCTACTTTTACCTTGATTGTTTAGTGTTTCTTAAGAGATTTCTTTATCATTAACAATTCATTGTCAAAGATAGCTTACATTGATTAGTCTTTACTTTTCTGAAAAGAATTGTCGAAAAGTCTTCATTTCTTTGAAAAAGAAACTTTTGTAAAGTCTTCGTTTCTTGTGAAAAGCATTGATTGATCATTTGTGCATTTAGTTTCTTTATGTTCATCTAAATATTAAAGGAATGAAAAGAAAAACATGCATAATGCATTTAGAAGTTTGTGTGTTCTTGTAGGAATGGTATAGGGAAAGTTGCATTAGATGTGCTCTATGCTCTTTGTTTAAAGATTCTGATTGCTCTATCCCTTTTAGTTATGGTTTTCACTGTTTAAATCAAATTAAAAGAATGTTTCTCATCATAGTTGCATTCTAGGAGTTTTAGAAACATCACGCAGTGAACCTGAAAGGAAAACTTTTAAACAAGATCATCTAAAATTTATCTCAATTAACCTAATGAAGCATTGTCACTTAACGCATAATATTTAGAGGTTTAGGCTAGAGACGCATTCCGACGTCGTTAAACATAGCTGTCGCTAATGGTCTGCAATACATTCCGAGTGTGATACCTCATTCCACATACGTAAGTATATCGTAGCTCGTTAACATACTTTCAGGTATATCGGGCGGTGTTATAGTACGAAAAGTATAAAGGAATGCTCTCACTGTGTAGTTTCACATTAGATAGCTCTAACACAGATTGGGCCTCCACTTACTTTCAGGTATATTTGGGAGGACTACATTAGGTTTCTATCCATCCATAGGTAACCGAGTCGGTCACCCTGTATACTGTGATACACCGAAAACAACACTCGGTGAGATTACCTGCACGTATGTTAAGTCCTTGGCTTCTCTGAGGAAGTATATTACAGTTCACAGTTACTTGGTAATCCTTTTGCCTAGATTACCCTCTTTTTGTTTATTTATTTTTGTAATAAAATAAATCAGTAATTGTGGAGGAAAATCAACCTTTACCTCATCATTCGCGTAGGACAGCAAGTAAACCAGATTTACCTCATGAAGCTACACCTAGTTGACAAAAGCGATCTTGTTTAACTGAGTCCAGTAAATCACAAAATTCTGGTTCTTCATCTCATTTACTAGAGTCACCTATACCGGTACGTACTACCATTCCAGTTACTCATATTATTACTGGTTTATCTGCTACTAAAGTGGAACCTTTACAATTACTTGAGGACACTAAAAGTGAACTTAGTGAAACGGTAACTAAAGTTGTCCAACAAGAAGTTGATCCTCAACCCAAAGTTGTTCAACAAGATATTACTTCTGAACTTGAATCTGTTCAACCGGAAGTTGATCCCAAACCTATCATAGTTCAAACAGAAGTTACTTCTGAACCGAAAGTCGTTCAAGAAATTCATCTTGAACTCATTGTTCTTTTACCAGAACACTTGGATCCTGAAGTTGAACAATTAGAAGTTGTTCTTGTACCGGAAGACAATCGACCAATTTATCCTCAAACATCTATAACTGTTTAGACTTCTCATTTACCGCAGATTCAAACACTGAAAATTTATTACAAACGTGACGGTGAAATCCTTCCACCCAGTTTGATTGCTATTGAAGAGGAATCTGAAGAAGAAACTTCACCCAGAACTCCAACTCATTTTGGACCATGACTTTATCTTTATCCTTCTTATCCTCAGTTAACTACACCTTTTGATCTTGTTCACTTTAAAACTCCCATAGATTCATTAGGACATTTATTGGGTCATATAACTATGGCTGAAGCAACATCCGATACTGTATCATCTGTTACAGCTACGACAGAATCTAGTGTCGCTACTTCTTTGATGTTTATGACAACCCCTGAGTCACATTTGTATGGTGGTTTGTCCATCCCACTGGGTTACAAATCATTATCTGGAACTCACTTCGGTGTTTCTTCTTGTTCATGATCTTCACCCATGTCATCCACAGAAATTTCACGTGGTTCTTCACTTATGGATACTGAACAGTTTGACCCATCAAGTCAATATCAAGTTGTTCCATCTAGTTACTGTCAAATGTATCCACTTTACACTAGATTACCTCCATATGGAGAAAAATATGCCCAATCTGCTTATCCTCCATTTTCTGGGGGGCCATCATATGGCAGTATACCATCATATTTAGGTCCAACTTATTCTAGAATGGATATTTGTCATTGACAGCCTACAATGGTCATTCAACCAAGGCTTGTGTATCCATCACAAACAATACAACCTATTTCATCCATACCTACTATGCCTGACGTTACGACTTTACGACAATCGCAGACTCAGTTGATTGAATCTCAACCTTTGCAAGCTAGTCCTTCAACCTCTTACCCTCAAGTTTCAAGTCTACAAACTCAGTCTTCTCAGGCCATTTTACAACAACTGTTTGTGTCCGAAATCCAACAACCTTAGTCTAGTTTACCATTAACTAGGATGACTCAGACTTATACTGGTCTAATTTATTCACAACCTGGTCAAACATATATTGGTGGGAAACAACCGTTGCATCAACAATTGTGGCAGCCACAATATCAACAATAACAATTCCAACAGTATCAAACTTATCCTGGACTTGGTCAACAAGCCTATGTTAGGTTTGGTTAACAACAAACTTACCCAAGTCCCAGTCAACAAGCCTATGATGGGTTTGGACAAGTGCAAATTCATCTTGGTTCCCAACAACTACCTTATACTGGATATGCTCAACAAACCTACCCCTATCAAGGTTACCAGTAGCAGATTCCTTATGCTAGTATGCAAAGGCCTATTTCCCAGGCAATTCCATCTTACCCTGGTTACGCTCAACCTGAACTATACTGACAATTACCCTTTGTCACAACACTTGAATTACTAGATTTAAATCAGCTTACCAATGATCTCATTCTTTATGCAACTTAGTAGTCAGTGATTCCACACAAATTTCCTTATGATATTCCTAAGTTCAATGGAAACCATGGAGAAGGTCTGTCCAATCATGTTATGAATTTTCATTTATGGTGTTCATCCAACTCCTTAAATGATGATTCAGTAAGACTACGTCTTTTCCAGTGAATGCTTAGTAGTCTGGCTGCAAAGTGGTACATTGAATTACCATGAGCCTCATTTGACAACTTCACAACCTTAGCCACTACATTTTTAACCCATTTTCAGTTACCCATCAGATATGAAATTGGAACAGAACTGTTGGCCAACTTTAAACAGACCACTGCTACTCACATTTCTAATCATATTCATGAGTGGCGTGGTCATCGTTGAATGGTCAAAACGTTTGTTCCCAATCAACTTTTAGCTTAGTGGTTTATTAAATCCTTGTTGCCATCTATCACCAATGATGTGGCTAAAGGAGGAGTTGTTACTGAAGAGCAAGTAATTGCTCGTGCTCAATACTTAGACTTGATTTACACCCAGGGTGGCACACTCTATGATAAGATTCCAAATGCACCTAGACCATCTTTTATTATTCCACCACCTCCATCCAGTAAGGATTCTCATGCCGATGACGGTGTGATAGGTTCTTCAAGCATTCAAACAGCAAGTAGACCATCTAGTCAAACACTTGCTATTTCAAATCAAACTTCTAATACACCTGATAATACACTTGCTTCCGAAATAAATGTGATGTCATCTGACAAAGGTAAAAATGAAAATAAACCTAGAAGTAAGAAAAAGGGGAAAACCAAAAAGAAAAAAATTCTCCTCCTCAAGAGAAATCATCTGATTCCTCTTCTCCAACTAGGAAACCTTGCTACCCATGTTTAATTTGTAACGATGAGCGCTTTACGCAAGACTGTCCTCACTACTTTGAAGTCTCAAAACTTCTTAAGACTTCTAGTACATCCGTTGTGTTGACAGACCCTTTTCTAAACCCAGGGACTCATTTGGCTGCTACAGATCATGATTCCACTTCACAAGTGCTTATGCTATCTGCCACTAAGCCTAAGACTGATTTTTTGGTGGCTACACGAAGTAAAGATTACGGTAATCCACCATCGTTGTCGAATAACTAGGCTATAGATCAACCAAATAATTTGACTTTGACTTCATATGATTCCATTCCACCACCCATTGTACCAGAGTTAACAATAAAACTGCCTAAGGGAGTTGTTCATAAATCTTCATTCAACCCTCGAGCTCGAGCAATGCAAAATTATAACATATTAGAAGATTTGGCTCAGTCACCTTCTGCTATGTCGACGCTTGAGGTGCTTCAAAATTGTGCCTCCCAAAAGCATGCTTTATTGTTAGCAATTGGTGGAATTGATCTAATGGATTCCAATCTCATGGTTTTTAACCATGTGAGTTATATGCCACAATTACCAGCACAATTAGCATTCTTGATCCAAGTACAAGCTTTGAATAAACTCATTCACCGAACCATTGTTGACGAGGGTGCATCTACTTGTATCATGTCAATGAATTGTTGGAAAACACTTGGCTTTCCGCCTTTGTCATGATCACCTACGACATTAAAAGCTTTTGATGATTGCACTTATACACCTTGTGGAATTTTAAGTAACCTATAGATAGAACTAGGGGGAAAAACTATAATTGTTGAAGTTGAGGTCGTTGACGGACCCCTTGACTACAATATTTTACTAGGAAGATCGTGGGTTTACGCTATGGCTATTGTGGTTTTGACATACTTTTTTATGATCACTTTCCCTCATAAAGGCGAAATCACTGTAACTGATCAACTCGCCTTCTCTGCCTCTAGTTCATAGGAAACTAGAAGCATTTTGTTAGTTCACGGACCTCTGTTATCCCTTCAGAACATTGGAGTAGGTCTCTTCAAATATTCTTCTCTAATGGGCACCTTTTCACTACCATCACCATCACAAATGGCGGAAGTTGCAAAAGTTGAGACCTCTAACATGATATCTTCCACTTCATCTGGCTCATGGAAGATTTCCAATAATTCCTAAGTTGATATGCGTAATGAAACCATGCTGCTAAGCCCAGTTGAGCTTGCATAGCAATCAATCTTTTTGGCTTGTGTGGAAAATCCAAATCCATCATCACCAATTGTATGGGTTGATCATTCGCTAGAATATGGTACTTCCTTTGATCCTTTTTCACATACATTTTCTACTGATGAAGGAATCATCCAATCAATGATGATAGAAGAAGAACCATGGACATATTATCATCATCAATCCCATCTTCCAGATCACATAGAAGATATTCCAAATGAACTAAATCACCCTTCAATTGATGATTTCCTTTCCAATTTTGTATTTATAGACACAGTCGATTCCGAACGAAACTTATCAAATATTGAAGAAACTATTTCTATCGATATTTAGACCAAACCTGGAATTGTAGAAAACATCCATGTTGGCAAATATTGTTCTCCATTGGAACTTGAAACTTACCGTGCTCGTTTTCATGAATTTCACGATACATTTTCTTGTTCATATATGGAAATGTCGGGTATTGATCCTAGTATAGTTGAACACGACATTAGAATGTATCCTGATGTCAAGCCGGTATGACAACGCCTTCGTCCAGTGATGCCAGCCTAAGATGAAAATACCCAAAGTATGCATATAAAATGCATAATCTCATTTATCCTAGGAATTTCAATTACCATGCCTAGTCAAACCTTCATAAATTAAGGTTTAAGGCCCCTAAATAAAATCTCATGCAAAAATGTTTCAAAGACTATTCAATAGTCTAAACCTTAAGTAACCTCTCCAGTGGAATCTTATTCAACCCTCATAAACTTTGGTTAATTCTTAAACCCGCACATATTAACCATACCCTCTTACTATGGTCTCAAATTTACTAAGCACTAATCATACCATGGTTAATTGCCCTTAATCCACTTTATTTATATTATAGCCTCATATAATAGAAATATACATAAACCGCATTTAATCTTACTTTTCCACTTTTTCCATGGTCTTGAAACATTTTCTGAGGCCCACCTTTATCGATTCAATGTCCACCATCGATTTCATTCCATCAGATCAAAGGTTGTCGCATGATCTCCACTCATCCTCAAGAACTCAAATAACTTTAACTCACATCGATAAACTTTTCAGGTCCGCTTAGGCCCAAGCCTTATCGGCTTCAATATTCGCCATTGATCTTTAGCCTTGAATCTGACAGTTGATGATACACTCGTTCAACCAACCTAATCAGTGATCCTCCACTGTTTGATCAGGGCACACTTGATCCAATGGTTAGTAGCGATATCGCACGGGAATCTTGCATGACGTTTACCTGCCCTTATGGAGCCGATAAGGATTATAAATCCTTATTATATAAATTTTCGGGACCGTTATGAGATTAACATCTGATCACTTTATGACCCGATATTCATTCGATATACAAGGTCATCAAATCTACGACCTGCGGATCTTCAACTAGCACACGAATTACCAAACAACGTAGACCCCGCAGTTGACTATGACGTAAGTGTTTGAAAATGAGATCGATGGCTAGGATCGAGTGCGAGACTTCAGCTACAATCAAGACATCTGAACACTCCTATCCCCTGTATTTGTTGTCATCACCGATCTAATGGATTTGTCGATCTGACGATCCAGATCTATTCCTCCGCCATTTTCTTCTGAAATTAATATTCGTTGATCTCAAGGATCCAATGGTTCCCATTCATCATCACTTCATTTCTTTGACCTTTACGTGGTTTCTCAAAATTCTATGTGGTTTCGGGTTTAATTTAGGGTTTCGGGTCTTTAGTTGTTCTGCAACACAACTCCCTCTTGAGCTTAACTTCACATACTTTAATCACTGTCACTCCTGAATCTTGACTGTGATCCTTCGAATGGATTCAAGTGATCCAATATGAGCCTTCATATCATTCTTCCTCTTTTTGTTATGCTCGAAATCCACCTGCAGCCTCTGTTACACAGAACTTACTATAGTTCATACACATATTATAACTCAATTACTCCATACACACATAAACTCAAAATCGAGTTGTTTGTATTAATAAATAGGTATTTACACAGGAACTCTCTCCTTGGCTTGATTTTCAGTATCAGTGGCCTCTGTTTTCTTACCTACCTGTAGGCTTACAATCAAACCTCTAACTAGCTAGCTTGGCTAACTATCTAACTTGACTAACTTTTCCCTCTGCCTTTTTGGCTTACAATTATACAACAGGATTCTATAACCAATTCCTGGTTTAGCTCCATAATCTTCTCAACAAAATGATAATATCTATACCTTATCTCTAAGGATCCTATTTAATCCACAAATGATGAAACCAACTCCTAATCTATGATTTTCAACTGATTCTCAAATCTCTCAACTATCTTGAATCTCTCATGTTCTTTAACATTCAAGAACATTTACAAATATGACTCAAAATACTTAATTAAAACCCTATTATAGCTTCTCTCATTAAAATCACTCCAAAACCTTAATAATTACATTAATTCAACACTTAGGAAACCAACTTCCTTAAAACACAAGACCCCCCTATGTCTACTAAAATACAATGATTCTTCTGAACTGGATTCTCCTACATCCGACTCCCAAAGTAGAAAACATTCATGATCTCCTGATCATGTGTCTTCATATATTGATAGAAAACCTCCAGGGTCCCAAACTTTAGTTTATAGTTGTCTGAATGCTTTGCGCCTTTGATGTTGTTGTATGTTTATTGTCTTCTATTTCATATTCCTCTCCTTGTCAATCAGGTTCAAGTTCTGACTGATCACCCATATTGTTGTTTTCAATCTCCTCCATATGGACTGTTTCATCATCAACTGCCATAATTCTTCAATCTCCATTTCCAGCACATCCTTGGACTGGTCCATACTCTGCCACTTACTTCTACCTCCTTCTCTTTGTTTCAGGTTGTTGATGTTGTCCACTAACTCTTCAAACTGTTGTTCTTCTCTTTGAAGTTGTCGAATTCTTACTCTTACTCTTTTTCCACTTATTCTTACTGCCTCCCTTTCATCCTTACCCTCTTTCATGATTATCTCTTTCTACATTGAATCTTGACTTTCCAGCATTCTCTCTAGCAATTGAACTTATATGTTCCATGGATTAAATTATTCCACAGAATCTTCCTCTTTCATTTTTACTTGGCTGCTTATCTGTGCCAAATTTCCTCCAGCATCTGCAACTAAACCCGCACTCACAAAGAAATTATTAATATAAAACATAAGGCCTCAGTCCCTCTTCTTTCTTTGGCAACACTTTAGTATGTTGCTATGATTTCTCCTCTTCCATTAGCACATCAGTATGCTGATTCAACCTCTATAAAGAATTCTCTAAAGAATTCTCTAATGTACTCTCAAGACTTTCAGTTAGTCTCCCCTCAATATCATCTGCTCTAATCATTCCTGCCTGCTCTTGTCCATTGTAGTGAACTCAAACCTCTGCAATCACACTGTCATGCTCTGAATTTCCCAACAAATACTCCAGTAACTCAATTTCTTTGTGACACTTCATAAGTACTTCATCACTACTTATGATTCCTGCATTTATACAAAAATTATCAGTTTGAAAATTACAAGGTTCAACAGTCTCAATTTCTGCTTCACATATCAGTTCCTCAGATTGAACTTCATCTCATTTCAAAAGATTTTTTTCTTGTGTTGTCACAGCTTCAAACATCAATGCATTACTAAATTCTTTCTACTGCAATAATTCACTGCTTTTCTCATTCAAGAGACATTCTCCATCATTCTTTACTTCAGAGTTTTTATCTTCTGAAAGATACTCTTCCATACTTTTGACAGCTTCAAAAGATTGCTCATCCTCTGCAAAATCTATAATCACATCAAAATTATTAGATTCAACAATATAAGGTTTTACATTCTCCTATTGGTCTGCATTTGTCCAACGGTTCAGAAAATCATCAATAATTCCTTCTTCCTCACCCAGAACTTCACCCTACTCTGGTTCACAAATAGAAACTTCCATTTCCAACTTAGCTTCTCTGAGCTTTTCCATCATCCACTTTACTTGCTTCTGTTGTAGCCTTCTCTGTAACTTATTCCACTTCACTGGCTTCTTATTTAATACCCAACCTAGTATCTGGATTTCCTCCACTATCCTCCTTAATGCATCGAGTTGTTCTTTCATCTCAACAATCTCTTTGTCAATTTCCTCTTGCTCATTCTCTTTTCATTTACCTCGACATCCTCCTTCTTCACTTTTCTTCTACTATGGTCTTCCTCAGAACCTCTGCTATGACTATCAGTAGTCATTTTCTCCTTCTCTATCTTCATGAGCTCCTTACTCATTTACTATGAGCTGCACTAAAGCCTTTGCAACAACAAGTCCTCCCTGTTGCCACTTACCTCACCAAGCTTTCCTATATACTTGGTCTTTTGGAAAGCACTTGGTTCTCTGTCTCTGGAACCTCTTTGATCACTTCTCTCTACTCCTTCTAGGCTTCAACTCACCTGCATCTTCTAAGAATACAATTGTCCTCTTATATTTCAGTCATAATGAAATACTTGGTTCTAACCACTTCTTCTTTCACTTAGAAAGTCTTATCAGCTTCCTTCATTACTTAGAAATTCTACCGACATCCTCTATGGAATTGCCTTTGTGAGCTGCAACAAAATCCCTACAGTAACAAGTCTCCTTGTTACATATGTCTCACTAAGATTCTCTCCTCTAAGCTCAGACTTTTATCATCTCTCTGGTTCTTTCCTCTGGAACCAATTGAGCACTCCTTGCTCTAGGTTGTTGCAATCTTCTCACCTTCTTATGCTACTACCTGTGCATCAATATAAATACCACACACTCTCCAATCTTCAAATCAGATTAAAACAAAAACATACCATCTCACCTTCAAGATCTTTGCATGATCTTGTTTTACCATTCACCTGCATTTTGAATGGATTGTCCTCTGTTCCCTTGCATCTGCAAATTATCCCAATATTCTACTATAATTTATCTATGTGTGCCTACTGGATGTCAGATTAAAATCTGATCACTTCTTGCATGGATACACATCTTAAAACATAATTATATTCTAAATTCTTTTCAAAGAAATTTTCACACAGAATTTCTTTGTGATATTCCCATACCAAATGTTTCAACCACAACTTTTCTCTAATACTAAAATTATGCGAACCTAAGCCAACAATACCCACAATATGCATATAAAATGCATAATCTCATTTATCCCAGGAATTTCAATTACCCTGCCTAGTCAAACGTTCATAAATTAAGGTTTAAGGCCCCTAAATAAAATCTCATGCGGAAATGTTTCAAAGACTATTCAATAGTCTAAACCTTAATTAACCTCTCTAGTGGAATATTATTAAACCCTCATAAACTTTGGTTAATTATTAAACCCGTGCATATTAACCATACCCTCTTACTCTCATCTCGGATTTACTAAACACTAATCATACCATGCTTAATTGCCCTTAATCCACTTTATTTCTATTATAACCTCATATAATAGAAATATACATAAACCACATTTAATCTTACCTTTCCATTTTTTCCACGGCCTTGACACATTTTCTGAGGCCCACCTTTATCGGTTCAATCTCCACCATCGATTTCATTCCATCAGATCAATGGTCGTTGCATGATCTCCACTCATCCTCTGGAACTCAAATAACTTTAACTCGCGTCGATAAAATTTTCAGGTTCACTCAGGCCCAAGCCTTATTGGCTTAAATCTTTGTTGGTGATCTTTAGCCTTCAATCCGACAGTTGATGATACACCCAGTTAACGAACCTAATCAGTGATCCTCCACTATTTGATCAGGGCACACTTGATCCAACAGTCAATAGCGATATTGCACGAGAATCTTGCACGATGTTTACCTGCCCTTACAGAGCCGATAAGGATTATAAATCCTTAATCTATAAATGTTCAGGTCCATTCTGAGATTAACGTTCGATCACTTTATGACCCGATATCCATTGGATATACAAGGTCATCAAATCTATGACCTACATGTCTTCAACTAGCACACGGATTAAAAAACAACGTAGCCCCCACAGTTGACTGTGATGTAAGCATTTGAAAATGAGATTGATGGCTAGGATCGAGTGCGAGACTTCAACCACGATCAAGACATCTGAACACTCCTATCCCCCGCAGTTGTTGTCACCATCGGTCTAATCGATCTGTCGATTTGACGATCCAGATCTATTCCTCTGCCATTTTCTTCTGACATTAATATCCGTCCATCTCAAGGATCTGACAGTTCCCATTCATTGTCACTTCATTTCATTGACCTTTATGTGGTTTCTCAAAATTCTTTGTGGTTTCAAGTCTTTAGTTGTTCTGTAACACAACTCTCTCTTGAGCTTAACTCCGCATACTTTAATCACTGTCACTCATGAATCTCAACTGTGATCCTTTGAATGGATTCAAGCGATCCAATACGAGCCTTCATATCATTCTTACTCTCTGTGTTATGCTCAAACTCCACCCGCAACCTCTGTTACACAAAACTTACTCTAGTTCATACACATATTATAACTCAATTACTCCATACACACATAAACTCAAAATCAAGTTGTTTGTATTAATAAACAAGTGTTTACACAAGGAATCTCTCCTTGGCCTGATATTTAGTATCAGTGGCCTCTGTTTTCTTAGCTGCCTGAGGCTTACAATCAAACCTCTAACTAGCTAACTTGACTAACTATCTAACTTGACTAACTTTTCCCTCTGCCTTTTCGGCTTACATTTATATAAAAGGATTCTATAACCAATTCTTGGTTTAGATCCATAATCTTCTCAACAAAATGCTAAAATATCTTCCTTATCTCTAAGGATCCTCTTTAATCCACAAATGATGAAGCCAACTCCTCATCTAAGTTTTACAACTTATTCTCAAATATCTCAACTATCCTGAATCTCTCATGTTCCCCAACATTCAAGAACATGTACAAATATGCCTCGCAATACTTAATTAAATCCTTATTTTAGCTTCTCTCATTAAAATCACTCCAAAACCTTAATAATTACATTAATTCAACACTTAGGAAACCAACTTCCTTAAAACACAAGACCCTCCTATGTCTACTAAAATACAATGATTCTTCGAAGCTGATGCTCCTGCATCATCCTATTCATCCGAAGAAAGATGTTGCCATAAAAGCAGAAATTGAAAAACTTTTGCTTGCTGGTTTCATATACCTCGTTCCTCTTACCGATTGTGTTTCTAATATTGTTCCTATCATGAAGAAACAAGGAGCAATACGAGTGTGTGTTGATTATAGGGACGTTAATCATGCTTGTCCAAAAGAAAACTATCCCACTCCCTTTATTGACCATATAACTGATGAATGTGCGGGATGTGAAATATTTTAATTTATGGATGGCTTTTCCAGCTATAATCAGATCAATATCTGCCCAGAAGACCAATATAAAACTGCCTTTATTTGTCTGTGGGGCAGATTTGCATATAGGAAACTCCCTTTTGGTTTGAAGAACGTTGGGGCAAATTTTTAGATGGAAATTAATTATGCCTTCCATGACATCAAACAAATTGTTCAACCCTATCTAGATGATTTACCTTCCCATTCACGAAAACGGGCTAATCACCCACAAAATTTGACTCAATCCACATAACTATGTGTTTTGTGTTGGTTCTTGTCGTTTTCTTGGTTTTGTAATGTCTAAAGAAGGAATTCAACTCGACCCCTTTAAGGTTAAGGAAATTCTTGATCTACCTCCACCTTCCAACTTACTAGGGTTACTGAGACTCCATGGTAAGGCTAACTTTCTAAGGAGTGTCATTCCCAACTATGTCGAAATGACTAAAGGATTCACTCGTCTTTTGAAAATGGGAATTCCCTTCCACTGGGACCAGGTTGCGCAAGCTTCCTTTGATTCCCTCAAAGATACCCTGATCCAAGCATCACTAATGTATTCCCCTAATTATCAGAACGACTATTTCCTGTATCTCGCCGCTGGAGATACAACCATTTCTATGGTTTTAGTCCAAGAAGAACATGGGATTGAACATCCGATCTATTATTTGAGTCGTAATCTCAATCATACAGAAGTTAAGTATTCTTACATTGAGAAGCTAGCTTTGTCTACTGTTCAAGCTGTACAGATATTTCACCATTATATCCTGCTCCGAAAGACCACTGTCATTTCGGATTGCAACCCTATGACATACATCTTGTCACGTCAATTACTAGGGGGGAAATATTCAAAATGGATTCTCATTTTGTAGGAATTTGATTTGGAATTCATCAAATCCAAGTCAAATAAATCTCTAGTTTGTGTCGAGCTTCTTTGAGACCTTCCCTCTATCGCCATCGACTCAACAATAGAACCATCAATTCCAGATGAGTCTCTGTTTGATCTTGTCATCTAACCCATGAAATGGAGATATAATCATCTATCTCCAAACCCAAACTTTTCGACCCGATACCTCTCGCTCGCAATAGCGACGTATTCGATATCAAGCCAAAGGTTACATGATCATTAACGACACCCTTTACCATCGTGGTATCGATACAATTTTACAGAGGTGCCTCACACATCGTTGACTATTTTATGAAATGGGCCAAGGCAATGCCTACATTAAACAATAGTGGTGAGACAACTACACTTTTTTTCTTTAACCATGTGGTTGCATGGTTTGTTATACCACAAGCCATAGTTACAAATCATGGTTCACATTTTTGCAATCACATGATGACTAAATTAACTGCCAAGTTAGGACTTTCACATGATAGTTCTACTCCTTATTATCCACATGTTAATGGACAAGTTTAAGCCATCAATAAAATCCTTAAGTGAATGATTCAACGAATGATAGGAGTTCACAAACGAAACTGGCATTTGATCCTGTACTCATCTTTGTGGGCTTACCGAACCTCGATAAGAAATGCAATTGGATTCACATCTTTCCAATTGGTGTATGGTCTAGAGGCAATATTTCCAATAGAATGTGAAATTTCATCACTAAAACTCGCAAGTGACTTGTTACCTAACACTTCTGATGAGGAAGCATGTTTCTTAGAACTCATCCATCTAGATGAAACACGTCATGAAGCCGCATTGGCCAATGAAGAACATAAGAAATGAATTAAGGCACAATATGACTGCAATGTCAAGCCTCACATATTCTTAGAAGGAGACTTGGTCTTTCTTTATGGATCATGATGCCGATAAATTAGGAGCAGGAAAATTTGAACCACTATGGATGGGCCCCTACATTGTCAAGCGTGTTTTGGAAAAAGGCGCTCACGAGTTGGTTGATTATGATGGAATTCCATTGTCACAGCCCTGAAACGGGTTGTATCTTAAACGTTACTATGCTTGACTGTGCATAGTAAAAACACTGTGTATATGCTTTGATTGTGTGTGTGTGTCACAGTGTGACTTTTAGAGTTTTTATGTGGTTAGTAATCCACTTTGAATTTGTTGTATATTTCATAATCTTTGGAACCATTTGTTGGTTATGCCGATGGTGCTAGTCGTAGTACAAAGAAACTATCTTCTGTAGCATGGGCCATATTTGCTCCAACAGGTGAGATAGTGAGTTTTCAAGGGATTTGTATTATCATTCTACGAACAATATAATTGAGTATAGCGCATTGATCGAACTCCTCTCTGATTCCATTTCACTTGGCATTCACCAACTCATCATTAGGCTAGACTCACAACTTGTCATACTACAACTTATGAATGTTTATACTATCCGAAATCTAGCTATTTATCATATTTTCCTTAGACTTTGTCCCTTGGAAAGACATTTTGATTACATTCAATATCAACACATTTCTAGAAACTTTAACACATTGATTTTTTAGTGAATTATGTGTTAAATAGACATTTATGACATATGTAAAGAGTAAATTTTCAATTCACGTCAACAGTTGAATAGGATTACACATAACCATACAAAAACACTAAAACTAGATGTTCAAAGTTTTTACAAAAATTTGTGTCCAAGACATGTTGGTCGTCTAACCTCAAAATATCAAAATGCATACATTAAATGATCGTAAGTAGATCTAATGATGCTCATGATAATAGGTCACTGCCTGAGCTATCATGTGCAATAGCCTCATACAACGGCTAGGTACACCAATAGTATGGCATTGTAGTCTCATCGGTAACTCCTTGATATGAACATCGGGTATACCGAGAGTTAACCCCTCTATATGATCCTGCAACTTCGCCAGTGTCTCGATCAAATCCAAATCCTAGAGAACTACTCTTCCGACATTTCTTCTCACTAGTTCACCCATCTCCTGTTGATGACCCATTGGTCGAACAATGCCAATATCTGTATACATGAGAACATTTTTAGTTTAGTCTTGGAAACATCAAAAAACGCGAGAACATGTAAAAACTCAAAAAAATAAAAAATACAGGGTCAAA
Source organism: Pinus taeda (assembly GCA_000404065.3). NCBI lineage: Eukaryota > Viridiplantae > Streptophyta > Pinopsida > Pinales > Pinaceae > Pinus > Pinus taeda. The sequence continues at coordinate 26,954 of APFE030949295.1, read as the reverse complement.
CAATTTACCTATAGTACCCCATTGAGTACCCACTGGTAATCTCAAATTTGGATCTCCACGAAAATCCATCCCTACATATGGATCCTCCTCGATGACAATATGTTGTCGACGGAGCCAACTGAAGAATGTGGTAGAAAATGAGATTGATGACTGACTAGCATGTCTAGCCATCAACTCTACCCATCTCTACATTCGTGGATCTCTAGGACCATCTAAACTCAGTGTCACATGCTAAGGTTGCATCAATGGAATTCTCTCCAAATTAAAAGCGATTAAGATCAATCCATAACTGAAATTTTTCGTCTTACTGCTCTATACTTTAGTTAGCTTCTCTTTCATCAAAGAGAATACTGGCTCACACCAATTGAACATAGTTCACTTGAGACACTTGATCGCATACTACATGTATGATCTATTCACAACATGAATTTTTGCGCTACCTGACAACTTTGCGATAGTAAAGAGGATCGTTCGCAAGGGCATATCACGAACATCCTTGATGTTTATCTTTCCATCTTTTCTAGGTTGTGTACCTGGCCAGCAGAATTGTCGAATGTGGTCCCTCACTGATTCACCCCCATGGGAAGGACCTGAAAGAGAAATAGCGGCATCACGTCTCGACAATCTTGTGAGAAAGTAAATATCATCGATCAATATAGGGAGCACTTTGTCCCCTATGTGAAAAACCTGTTCTGCTGGATCCCATGAATGAACCAAGAACTGCAAAAGTTCTAACTATTACCTCGCCCTGGATAACCTGAAATATTTGAGTAACCCACAATCTCTGAGGGCCTCAATAGTACTAGGATCACTTAGGGCAACCATAACCTGTTCTTCATGTTCTCTTTCATGCCAAGTGATAGCCATTCTGATCCGATCAAATTTTGAAATCACACCAGAGGCTTGCTTAGGATCCATTTCATGAAAAAAACTAAAGATATTTTGGGTAGAAATGATGAAAAAAATTTCTAAACTTTGCCCAGTGCACCTCTGGTCTTGATACAAAGTGCTACAGAGAAGATCCCCTTCTGCTTGATTGCACTACAACACAATTTTCGATGCATTGGGGTGCGTTGATCCCAGAGCGTGGTATATTTACCCTAGGGACCCCAAAACCCTAAACATTTTGCCTGAAATTGAAAAAGAATGACCTTGAATGAAATAGAAGAGGTAGATCTCCTACCTGGTCTTGACGACATGAAGAATGATTCACAGAAGCTCCTACTATCAGCTGCTAAACTTTGAGGTAAAAATTGGTTCAGAGCACAAAGTTGAATGGTAAATGTCAAATGGTAAAATGACTAGGTAAATTCTTGTTTTATGGTTATTCCATATTCATTAAATGAATAAACTATAGTTTTTAACTATTTTTACCAATGAAAGGGGTATGTTTAATTCGTTTGGTGGTTCTTTGAGAAAGTTTATAGCTGACATAGTGAATTTGCCATGCATGATCGTAAAATGTACTTTTGACCACAGAGCATACTTTTATCTCTTTTTTGAGCTCTGTTAAACATCGAAAAAGGAATCCCCTAGAGTCCTCTTTAAGCTCTTTTCAAACTCTCAAAATATGAAAAGATTGTCGAGTGCTTGTCTTTTTCAGCTCGTAAATGGATTGGGAATGACATCTACTCAGTATAAGTTTAACCCTTTTCCGCACTAAGATAGATTACTTACGAAAAAGGAATATGTTGATCGAACATGGTTAATAGGTTCTCTCTTGTATTATTTTATGTTTTTTCATACTTGAGAGACAAATTTATGAAAAATAACTTGTGGAGTTTTCTTTTTGTCACTTTTCAAACTCTCTAAACATGAAAAGGACCGAGTTCTCATTGTCATTAAACTTGTTAAAACATCAAACAGGGAAAAACTTGTCCATCATGACAAGACCGAGTTTCACCTTCCCTAGAATCGTTAAAACATCACATACTGATGGATTCACCCGAAGGGTGGAATTATAATACAATCATATGTTATCCTCCTCAAGCTTGTTTAAAAAAATAAAGAGGTATTGGTCAGCAATGACTTGGGAAAATGGGAAGAGGATAAATCACTTTATGGTAGCAAGTCGCTCTTGAACATGACACTTTCACTTCATCTTTGTGGCTATTTGGGTTGGGTTATTTGCTTGATGGTTATCATACCTATGGTCTATCACACCATCCATCACTTTGGTTTTGGGTCAATGCTGCCAATTCATTCAGTGCCACCGACATGTTCAAGAGAAGTCACTCAGTAAACTTCATCATTTGCAATACTCATAAACCTTCATTTTCATGATTTCCATTCTTGAACATTGTGTCGATAGTCACATTCTACCTTCAAAATCATTACACTCATTTTGTGTCATTCATGGGGTATACATCAAGGCCCTCCTGCAATGAGTCTCTTCTTGTCGACATCAGCACATTATCCAAGAAGTTGACTTAGCAACACCCTTCCAGTACCTTGAGGCTTGCATACATCAATGGCAAGTTTCTCGCTTCCGGCGACAAGTTGACATCACAGACCTTCGACCGAAAGAATTTGTATGGTGTTCGACATCAAAACATCTATTCACACCATGCAGAATGTATTATAGTACCTTGAGAATCATTATCATTATCGGTGATTTCTCTCGCATCTGTTAATAGCTTACATCATTAGCTGGTAATCAGAGGGTGTCTTCCCATGTTCGACTTCAGATCACATTTTCACATGGTTAGACTCGTACTTGAGTGAATGATTAGACGAGATAGAAGACCTTGGATCTAGTTTCATCCATCTGGGCTGCAATTTCAGGAGAGTACTAAATCATCTGTACGATGGATTTACACAAATGATCATCCTTTCATGGGTCTATATCTATAGATGACTATCTAATTTATGTACATGTTTATGAAAAGTTTATATGCTGAGTATGGGTATGCCTTCCCTCAACAATTCATGAAAAATTCAAATATATCATGATATTATGTATTGTAATTGATGCAGGTCACCATCCACTTCAGATCCTCCTCATCACATCAAAAAGCATCACTCAACATTATCATTTTCGACTTTATGCTTTAGGGGGCAGCTGTTACAAGTCTATTTTGGCACATCACTCCCAACGATCAGATCAGTACAAATAGGGCTCATCAAACACTAATATCAATTGCTACATACCCTAGAAAAGTCATCATATTGAATGTTTTCATCCATGAAAGTTTCCTAGTTTGAAACCCTGCTGAAATTCCTCTTTGGGACACCAAAGCAGCCTTGGTTAGGGAAAATTGCTCTGCATAGTAGGTAGGCCCATTCATATCTACGTTGCATAGCACTTAGGCCCACTTTAGCCTATGCTGGGCGAGGATGAGTGAATTTGACATAGGATTTTGGGAATATTCCTTGATTCTAGAGCATTCTAGAAGGATGCCCAACTCTTATCTCATCCTATGAGCTCGATTTTGGATAGGCTATGGATCACTTAAACCTCTATCCTCTCATCCCTTTCTCCATGGAAACTAACTATCCAATTATGGAAAACCATCCAATGCCCTATTTATGACAAAACCACTTGCATTTCCCTATAAATTGACCACTCATCATAGTTATCTGAGGCTAGAACTTGGATATTATAGAGAAATATTGTTGGTTTGAGACTTGAAATCATTGTCAAGTAATTTTATCCTGCTGGATTGATGTGTTATTGGTGTGATGAGGGTTTGGACTAAGCTGGATCAGTGACACGGGATCAAACCACATTGGGTGTAACTTCTCTTTCCATCAATCAATAAAGATGTTTGTTCCTTTTCCAATACTTTTGTCTATATCTATGATGAATGTATGTTAAAATATTATCGATTCAATTTGTTTACAATAGATAGATCATATGATTTGATTGCTATCATCTTCTGTTTATGTTGACAGGTACTAATTGAGAGAATTCAGTTTGAGCAAGAGCGATGGGAGTAATTCAAAGGAGATCAAAGGAAGCAAAGGATCACATGTAGGTTCCTTTATCTTATCTGTCTATTGTAGGAAAGGTTAAACATATTTACTTCTATTGTTCTAAGTGTAACTACCCACTTAGGGAAGATGTACTTATCCGTAGGTATAAATTCTGTATAGCACAACCATCCTTAGCAACATGTCTTGCACTGACATGTACTTATGCTTCAGTTGAGATTCTGTGGCTTATAAGCTTATGTTTGCTATCTTGTTTGCCTTGCACTTGGAAGCTGCCATCCCATGACTTGGTCATTATTCGACTATTGTGGTGACTTGCAGAATTGCGTAGAACTAGAGGGAAACCAGCCTTGCTCTCTAGAATTAAATAGAACATCAAGGAAGTTTGTTGCTCTCCAGAAATGCATAGAGCAAGAAGACAACCTTCCCTCTAAAAATTGCGTAGAGAAGCCCATCCCTGGCCTTGCTCTGAAACTTTGCACAGATCTGGCTGACAGCCTTGGCTTCAGTCTAGAAATTTTGCAGAGCTTGAGGGCTAGCTAGAGCCACTAAGCCCAAAAACTGCGCAGAAGTCACTCCAGGGCTTGCAGTCCATTGCAAGTGCTCCCAAGTTGACCATTTCCCTCCGGGACTAAGCAATCTTGCTTTGCATTCATGGGCTCCTTTTTCCTAAAAAACCATAAAGAAAAAAGCAAAAAGCATCCCTATATTTTAGGGATTTATTTTTAGCACTTGGGAGTTACATGAAAAAGTCATTTTAGAAACCTCCCACCAAGTGTTTCTTTTTCCTAGATTTGTGGCATGTGTGTCATAAACCTCGATCCTATCAAAACTATTTATTCGATGGTTCATGTTGGCTTATTGGGGCCTGACCCAGGTTTGGAAGAGTTTTAGCCAAACAAATCCCATACAACCAGCCCTTTCAGTAACAATCCGTGGAGCGTGGGTTGAAGTCTCACCTGAGGCAGTAGGGGAGGGTGCGGGAACTAGGTCTGGCCTTCTCAAAGATCCACGAAGGGGAGTTTCTTAGATCCTTGGTCTTATTACAGTTATTAGAGATCTGATTTATTCTTTAAGGTCTTTAAGAAAACATTTAACAGTTAATCCAGTGCGCGCTCATAAACATAATCATAAAGACCATAACATAAGCATAAACATTCAGATCTACAATCAGATAATTCAGAAACACTTATGTTTATTACTCTTCTGCTTAGTACAATACAGTTCCACCCTGCACACATAACTACAGGTGTCTGCGCACCCAGCTGTAGACTCTACCAGGCCTCTGCACACACAACTACAAAACCTACTCTAACCTCTACCCACAACTCAGACGTACAGACTCAGCTTACTCTTGCTTTCACAAACCCATGCATCAAGCTATTCTCCAAAACAAAAACTACCTTCTAAGCCTAGAGCCTTGCTCTATTTATACATTTCCATGGTCCGCAGACCATGGAAAGCTGACACATTCTAGATTAATCTAAAATGTTTTAGGGCAGATTACCCTTGGACTTAACCCATTACAGTTCATGCTTTGTGCACTTTGCGGAACCTTTACCATACTTTTACCCAAAATTGCAGGCTTTGAGCCCCAAAACCATTACACGGGTCGTCCGCTGCCCAATAGGCCCCCAACACAATCATTGTGACTCGTCTTGAGTCACTCAACTGGTGTAATGATCTTTGCGCGGAGGTTATCCAGCAACTTCCGCGCTTCGCTTATGTCTACAACACATTCTTCTGCCATCTACTGTACATGTTGTGTGCGAGCCTCTAACACATAATTATCAGCTTCACTTGGTTCTCGAGGTTCAGATACTGCCTGCATGTGAGCTAACTTTCCCTCGATGTTAGCGGTGACCGCAAATGCCTCATCAATCCATGGCTGGATGCGTTCTTTAAGGAATGCTTCTTTCTAATGAGCGACATCAACTTGTGCCTTCAGAGCCTCAGCCTCCCTCATCTTAGTCAATCGTTGAGTAAGGGCAATCGTCTATGTTGTCCCCCAGACATTATCATAGGCTTGATGCAACTCCTGTGCTTTTGTTTCTATCTGCTACAGCATTGGGTCTTCCTACAGTGATGTGAGTGTAAGAAGGGACTAGTCCAACAAGCCTGTGTAATCCTATATAGCGCAGTCCATTACTGCTAATCCTGCTTGAATGGTGTGGCGGCACTGCTCTTTGACTTACGGTGGTGTAGGGGTTGCGCATTCAGTCTTAGCTCTACAATCCGCAAGTTCAATTCCCATTGAATTTTGGCAGCCCCCTCCAGAGCCATACAGAATCCGGTGGCTATATGATGAATCTTTTCGGCTGCTGGGAGTTCCTCTGGCACAGCCAGCTTTAGTACACTACTACAAACCTCTGCCACTGCCTATTCCAATTCTTGGTTGCATGCAACCAAGTCATTGCGTTGGAGACTAATCTAGTCTATATTTCCCTTTTGCTCTGTCAAATTCTGGAGGGTGCGTCTTTCCCTGGACTCGATCTCAGTGGTTACCCCATCCTGCAGTTGGTATAGGGTTTCTCTAGGAAGGGCGAACAAATTCAACCCCCAACTTCTCACGTTACCTTCGGGTTCTGCTATGACGGCGCTTGCTAGTAATCCTAAGGTGTTAATTGTGTGGGTGCGCACCATCTATTATGTTGTGGATGTATTGTTTGCTAGGTTCGGTATCAACCCTCCCGGGGGTCGCACTTGTAGTGCCTACAGCTGCGCTCTGAGCACCCCCAACACAATCGTTTGCTCTATCATCAATTCCTCTAGAGCACTCTTAGTGATGTCCCACACTGGTTCTCCATGTGCAAGAAGATCTCCCTCCAAAGTCCTCGTTGTCTTCGTATTTTTGCATGCTAGTGGCTGCTCCTGGACGCACGGTCTCTTAAGTTGAGTTGATGTTGTGGTCAGGTCCATGCGTCCATGTGTCTCCACTTCCCCCTGTATGTCCTGCTCCATGGATATTTCCTCCACAATCTCTTTGCCGACCATCGTGATAGTTTCTGTTGTTGCCTCAGTCGCCTCCCGCTGCGTGGGTGCTTCCTTTTCATGGCGCGTTTTCGTTGCCAACTGTGTAACGTGCAGCTTGAGTTCTTTCTTCCGCTGTTGAGGTGCAAGTTTTTCTAATTTGGTCAAATCTAGAGTGTGCCATTCTGGAGGCCATGCCTCCATTGCCTCAAAGAATGCATCATCCATTGCAATGAACAGAAGCTTTACCCATGCTCGAGTCAGATCCTTTCTTGCCCGAATATATAGATTACGCATATCCACCTTGAACTTGGTCATGCTTGACAACTGGTTGTATACAATCGGATATAACCGCGACCTGCGGTTGATTCGTGTCCGTATACTTTCCTCCATAAAGATCCAAAACACCTTGATCTCATGAATCCTCGTGGCATCTTTCGTAGCCCAAAGTGAGCTATATTGCATGGCTTCAGGTAGGTTCCTCTCAGTGTTGGGAAACTAGCTACCCTTTAGCAGCTCTCCTGCAACCAGTAGGATTGATAGTAGCAGCCGTGCATAATGGAAATTCTTACCTTCCTCTTGCGCTTCCCTACAATTCAACAAAAAATTGTCGCAAAGAAACAACGCCCAGTTGAACTGAACCCCTTCTACACACTGCTCCACGAGTGCAATGACAGAGGCTGGCACCTCATCTGCATGACATTTCCTCATGAGCTTATTAGCCAATAGCAGGGTGGCGACACAGACCCCTTTGTCTTTGATGCTTGCTATGAGATACCCACTCTTCTGCTTTTCTATCTTATATTTGGCCTTCATGGCTTCCATGAGGCCTACGTCGCTACTTGTGCTGGCTAAGTCTGCAGGATCATTTCCTTTAGTAGGCAGCTAGGAGATTCGGCGTATTAAATCGACCATAATGGGAATCGGTTCCTCCAGCCAGAGATACCCATCATGTACTAGACATAGTAACTGTCGGATAACAAAAATCGTGATGGTCACGTGGTGATAGTGGGGTATCCACCTCAGGTTGAGAAATCCCGCCTTCTCCACACCCTGTAACCACTTATACTACAGTAATTTTTTCTCGGCCAACTGGGGGAACTTCTCACTGTCCACGAGATCCCAATCTTCAAACTTGATATTCGGTATCCGACCTAGTGACAAACCTTCAAACCTTATTTCATCTGGAAGAAGTGGGGTCTGGAGCGTATTCTTCGTGGCCTCCAGGTCCTTAGGAGTCTTGGTCATTCCTTTCCACGGAGAGATATATGGTGGTAGCATTATCACCAAAGGCACTTGGGGAACATTTTCCTCTTCCTCATCTTGGGCTTCAATCTGAGCTATCAGGTCTTGGAGATCTTCTTCATCCTCCTCGAATTAAGTAGTGATTGCCTTACCCTTTTCTGCCATTGATGATTTACTGAGTCACAGTGATGTCCGGACTAGCCCCATAGCTTATTTATTTTTCTCGGGTCGTGGCGTACGTGGGGACTTTGGAATCTCTGGTGCAGCAACCTCCTTTTTCAACTCTTCCTAGGTCAGATAGGGTTCTTTCACAAACCTTGTGCTGGTTCTAGACATGATTTTTATCTTGGATTGATTTGAGGATATATACATGGGCGGCCAGTTAAGGTTTTTATAGGACCATGGAAATTCGAATTCAACCCTTTCCTCCACTTCTGAGTCATTAACATCTTCCTGATGATAGATATTTTTGTATCTAACTCGAAATGCTTGTCTTAATGGCCCGCCACCCACTCCTCTTGGCCATAAATCAAATTTCTTGTCATGAATAGTGCTGTCAATGGTCACCTCCCAGCCCTCCACGCGGCAACGCAGCCCCTTATTTGCAACCGCAATTTGGATGATAGACTAGTCTTGCATTGAACGTCTTTTCCACACAGCTTTTGTGTAGACTTGTTTATAGTCCCGCACCTTCTTTCAACTGCTTGAAGGGTTAAGACTGGGCCTCCTATAGATAGTTAGGTGGTCGCACCCCCTATGCGAGGATTCCCTTTTCCTGCTAGCCCGGGCTGCGGGCACCCTTCGCATACCTTTGCATCTAGTAGTGCATCATGTTCTGTGTTCCTCTATTCAGTAGGGTGTGGTCAAAACCATGATAGCATGGTCGCATCTTGTTGTAGTATCATAGGAGGGTCGGCCAGTTCTGGTCCCCTTATTTTCAGATTTGTGTAGTCCATTTGTGTGACTCAAATTCTTATTTTGTTTATTTCCTCATCCAACCTCGCGCTTTTCCTCATTAGCCTTGCCCGTTCTTCATCACGTTCGCGAATTCTCAAGCTGTCGCGTCGAATGGCTTCCTATAACCGTCAAATTCCGTTGCCCAGGTCTTGGTGTTTAGTTTGTACTACAGGGGCAGTGGTCACGGAACTTCTCTCCGCCTTCATGGTGTCATCCTGTCTAAGCATGGATAAAGCCATCTTTGCACATCATGTTTTGTTTGTGGGCCTATAGTTCCATCGAACCCTTGGTACATGTAGATTTAGTTGGGGCGGTGGTTGTTCAGCATATGGCTGCATCCCTCGTTGTAGGTGGTTGTTCAAATCGCTTCGTCCTTGCTATCTTGGAAGCTTTCGATGTTGAGAGCCTCCGATCCATACGTGTAGCTGCCTTCTACGTTCACACCTATTCCCCCTCATCTTCCTAGGTGTTCTCCCCCCTTCTGTAGTTGTTGCGCACAACACCTCTTCGTGCGCACCGGGCCGCTTCTTCTCCATAACTGTAGTTCCCCCGCGGTTTTTGACTTCCTCCCCATTTGTTGTGCTATCACTTGCCGGTAGTGTCCTTACTTCGATTGTCATGCGCCGCAGTGATCTGACCATCATATTACAATTTAGCGTCATTACCTCATGCAATCGGTTCTACCAGCGCTCTACCTCTTCATCTGAATCTGACATGCAGGAACTGTTACGTTCCCATGAGAGTCTTCCATCCATCGTTGGATTCACCTGATCTTGGTCTTGGTCTGTTAACTGGTAAATGCAATCTAGTTCTTCGTCACAGTCTTCCTCGCGCATAGGTTCAGTGTAACGTGCCCCCTCGCCCAGATCTAGTGGAACTATTACACAGAGCGACTTTTTCTCGAATATCATCTTCCGTCTTTTTAATTTAATAACCCCATTCATGTCTATGGCCCAATCTATTCCTAGCAACGCGGGGTACGGATTACTATCATCAACAATTTCTATTACCTCAAAGTCTGTCTGCATACTTACGCATTCAATGTCCACTGTCACCCCTTGCAACCGTCCCATAGGTAAGATCTTCTGCTGGTTGGCCATCCATAGTTGGATGGGGGATCACTATAGCATAGGCATTCCCATGAATTCCCACATCTACTTAGGCAACACATTTGCATCCGACCCCAAATCCAAAATGACCTGATCCATCTCATACTCACCTATTTGCGTCGTCAATCGCATTTCTCGTCCAGTGTGCAAAGCATGCTTTCCCAGCTTTCGGACCATACATGGCTCTCCTAATCCTGTGCATCTAGTGATTAGTTCTTGTAATCATTTAACTGCCTTATTGTCACGTAGAAGCTTCAAACATGTCTCCAAGAAGGTATTAAGCATAGAAGGATCCACTCCCAGCTCAGGTTGATCCTTACTATCTGAATTGGAGTCTTCCATGATTCCCTTCTTGGCTTCCTTGAACATTTCCTTCGTGCGTTCAGACACAAGTTCCCTTGTAGGAGCCTTGTGAACCTTCGAATCTTCTTCCGGCAGTTTCTTCTTATCTTCCCCCGTAGTTGTGCTGCTTCTGAGTACCATATTTACACTGGGGTCCTCTTCACGTGGTTCAGACCTCATAATTTGGATATTTTGGGTGGGGGTGGGTTGTAGTACCCCCTTTTCATGCATTTGGGCAATCAGAGTCGGACAATCTACCATTTCATGATCAAATTGTTCATAGTACGGACAAGATATTCTTGTTGGGTTAGTGTAATCGTGCGCGTAGTGCCCCAGTCCACCGCAGTTATAACAAATCAACTGTCCATGCCCTCGTCCAGGTCCCATTCCTCCTCTCCCTCATCGACATCCTTGGAATCCTCCACGTGCCCCTGCAGCTGGATCAAACCCCAGTGTTTCAGTCTGCATTCGATATGTTGGGGTTCTATCCATCATTAGTTCATAGCTCCAACACCTTCGCTCATCGTGATCCACCGATCTACAAAAGTTATAGTACGATTGCTGCAGAGCCTGGGTATACTTCTGCAATAGGTGGGAGTTGTCTATTGTGTGCTTTCCTCCTACTTGACAAATCGCACACCAAAGTGCAGGGGCCACACTTGGCCCTGCTTGTACCTCTAGCCTTATTGGCATCGCTCCCCCTCCCACCAAATAGTTCGCGAATATGGGACAATGATCCTTATCATGAACCTAGCCTTTGCATTTTATACACCATGTTTCATTGTGCGCTTCTAGCCATGGTGGCCTATCTTGCTGCAGACTCTGCATTTCCAAGCATAGGTTTTGTAGTTGCGCATGGATCTACTGGACTCCCAACCTAGGATCTTGTATCAGAGTTTCATGCAACCTCATCGCTGTTTCTAATGCTTCTTCCTAGGTTGAGATCTTCTATTGTGATAGCGCAGCCCTTAGATGTCATGTCAAAGATGCCACAAACCATGCGCAGTGCCGCGCATCCATCAATTGCATGTTAGCTTCACTGATCATACTTTTCAACCTTTGATCCAGATCCCACGGGGTTTCTCCTCGAAGCATCGTGATCTCCTTAAATCCGTTGATTGTTTGAGTTTCTGACTTCATCCATCTAAACTCTCAGTTCAATGCATTCTGGATTTCTTCCACTCCCGCATTCGGATGATCATTTGAGTGCTTAATATACCACGTCAACGCACGGTCTTGCAGCTCACTTACCAAGGTGGCCTTCTTAATATTATCATTTGTAACTCTGTGCGCTTCCTATATTTCTCTTACTATAAACCAAAACCGATTGGGATCTTCACTCCCTACCCCTTTAAAAACAAGCAACTTGATCGCACTCGCCATTCTAAACTGTTGGTTAGGTGGAGATGGTGTGGGCGAGGATGGAGGTGACCAAGGTGATGTGGGTGGCAGTGTACGGTGGGATGGTAACTATGGTATGCGTTGCTTTATCAAACTAACCACACTTCTTGGAGAAGCCCAAGCGCACCCTTCCTCGCCTGCTTGCGGCAGTGAAATTAAAGAACTGCTTCCCAACCCTTCCATACCCTTGTAGGTCTTTCCGCTTCACGTTGTTCCACTCATCAAGGATTCACATCACCCGTTTTTCACATAAAAGCATCTTAATCCAGGTATTCAACAATTTGATGTACTTACCTCACGATCCCTTAAGAAAATGCCTTTTCGCCTCGCTATAGCTAACAGTTGTGTCTATCGAAAATTCAGTGATAAACCCCCGTATGATCTTATCCAACCAATGATCTACAACCCGCGTGATCTTATATTCAGATGCTTCTAGCCTACGCACTAGTTCTGGAGTCCACACTATGGGTTGATCAAGCTTGCATCTTCCCTGGCTGTCAGCTAGCCTCGCGATCCACTCATATAGTTCTAGATCGAATGACGTGAAGAAGATCTTGTAGATCTTCGTATATACGTAGCGATCCAACCACCTCTTTTCAGATATTTGTGGGTTTTTGTTTTCCTATACCACAAACTCGTGCAACTTTTGATCCAGCCAATCTTCAATCTCTTTCTTCGTAGGGTTCCAGCATTCTGACATCAGACATCCCTTAGGCAGATCCCCGTCTCGGTAACGGAACCATTTGTTGGCTTATTGGGGCCTGACCTAGGTTTGGAAGAGTTTTAGCCAAACAAATCTCGTTCTATCGGCCCTTTCAGCAACAATTCGCGAAGCGCGGACTGAAGTCTTACCCGAGGTAGTAGGGGAGGGTGCTAGAACCAGGTTTCCGCACCCTAAGGATGTCTTGATGAGATCTGGATGGCTCGCAACCCGATCTATGCACTTCTTCTATTCCTCGCAGCAGTCTGGCCTTTGCGAAGATCCGCGAAGGGGAGCGTCTTAGATCCTTAGTCTTATTACAATTATTAGAGATATGATTTATTCTTTAAGGTATTTAAGCAAACATTTAACAGTTAAATCTAGTGCGCGCTCATAAACATAATCATAAAGACCATAACATAAGCATAAAAATTCATATCTGCAATCAGATAATTCAGAAATACTTATCTTTATTACTCTTCCACTTAGTACAATACAGTTCCACCCTACGCACATAGCTGCAGGTGTCCGCGCACCTAGCTACAAACTCTACCAGGCCTCTACGCACATAGCTATAGAGCCTACTCTAACCTCTACCCACGACTTGGACTTACAGACTTAGATTACTCTTTCTTTCGTAAACCCATGCATCAAGCTATTCTCCAAAACAAAAACTGCCTTCTAAGCCTAAAGCCTTGCTCTATTTATACATTTCCATGGTCTGTGAACCATGGAAAGCTGACACATTCTAGATTAATCTATAATGTTTTAGGGTGGACTACCCTTGGACTTAACCCATTACAGTTCGCGCTCTGCGCACTTCACAGAACCTTTACCATACTTTTACCCAAAATTGCGGGCTTTGAGCCCCAAAACCGTTACGCGGGGGGTTCGCTGCCCAACAGTTCAGAGCCCATTCTCCACTTTGATCTTGGAGCTTTAGCATCCCCCATCACATCTAGGAGCATTCAGCACACTCAACTCAATGTTTTCTGGGTAATTCTGCTTTTCATGTCTTTTGCTGCTTTCCTGTCATTTTTTGTATTTTGGTTTGTGTGAGTTGTGTTTTCCTATTTTTTTTGAATGTTTTCTCTCGTTTTAATGCATGTTAGCTTGTAAAAGCATTGTTTTGATTTGTCCATTGCATCCCACTATTGTTGCATGCATGACACTATTTATGCACTGACGGTTGTCGTTGCGGCGAATGACTTCACACACATACATGTTTTCCCATTTACTAAATCCTACATTCACTGATTGCATCCATTTTCATTCACTCATGTCAGCACCTTACTTCGCACATACATTCAGTCTTTACATGTTCTCAATTGCCCGTTGGTGGGTCTGGGCTGCCTTGGCCCAAACCTTGCCTTTCCCAGCTTGCACTGCTAATTTCTAAGAGTGAAGGCTCTACCTTCCTCCTAGGAGTTATGCAGAGCTTTAATCACACTGGCCTCCCAGGCTCTCTATGCAATTCTAAGAGGCAGTGCATTGTTGGCCCCCGGAATTGCGCAATGCAGTTTTACCAAGTTACAGTCATGCTGACTGAAACTACGCATTGTGCAATTTTAGTCCTCAGTAGGCCAAGATGGACTATGCTCTGTGCAGTTTCAGCAGTCAGTTAGCCTACTTACAGTCAAGACTTTGTTCTGTGTAGTTTTGGCAGTCAGTGTCCCAGGCTCGTGGTGAAAATTGCGCAAATCTTCCAGTCAGTCAGCTAGGTGTCTTGCATGTCAGTCCTCAAGTTTCTTTTGGTTTTCAACTAATGGTTTGCTTACCATGAGTGTTTTTATGTCTCCACATATCACAAGTGTTCAGTAGTATCTCTACAGTACAGGTACGATGGCTTCCAAGAGATCCGTGTCAAAGGACACTATTGAGAGCGCAACTGGAGATGCGGTCGGGCAAGTGTCTATGAGCTTGTCCATCTATGAAGACATTAAGTTGTTCACAGACAAGGAAATCAAGATGAAATGGAAGGACATCAATGACTTCTTTTCAGACGCCTTCGAGGAGAAGCCATAGGACCGCAAATTCTATGTCAACATACACAAGTCTGGTTGGTACCAGATTGGATGCAGGTATCCCACGTTTCCATGTACAGACATGATCCACTGGATTGTCTTGCATACTGATCTAGAGACAATGGTGTTGAGTAGTGTTGGTGGAATAGAACTTCCCACCTTCAGGGCACAAGACTTTCAAGTGATGTATCACTTACTGCAGTTAGTAGTCATAATGAATGCACCCTTCACTAGGCCCAGCAATAGTGCAAACTCAAGAGACATCTTGAAGAGCTAGGTGAAAGAACCATCTAAGTTCAAGACAACACCCAACAAAGTGTACAAGACAAGGGTACTGCAGAAGGCTTATCAGCTCTTGGTCATCTTCGCATGTCGCTTATACGGCCAAGAGAGTATAGAAACATTCCCGCAGAGTTGGGTGATTGTGTTGGATCAACTAGCGAATGAAGGAAGAGTTTTCAATTGGTCTGAAATGTTAGCTCTCTAATTGAAGGGACAATTAATAGAAACCTGACATTTGCCCAAGAGTCAACAAGAAAAATGTTTCATGTCTGCTTACATACTTGATGCAATCTGTGCCTATCAGCAGTTCCTAGGCTTGGGTTGGGCATGGACACCTTCATAAACCTTTGTGCACACCTATTGTAAGTTTTTCTCCAAATGCAACTTCTGTGTATTTATAATACAACTATGGGACCACTTTGTCACCCCGTTGTACAGGATGCTCTTTGAGCAATATCCACCTTACATGTTGCGGGAAGCAATGGAGGCATTGGTTGACATAGCAAATTGGTATTCCTAACCCCTTAGCACCTTCATCTAGATGTACAACGCGAATGAGGATCCACATGTTTTGCCAAAGTTTTCCATGGATAAGTTGGTCATGCAAGAAGTCGCATACCACATATCGATAGGGTTGTCAGCGAGACTGCATAGGAAGAAGAAGGCACCTTGGCTCGTTATTCCTTTATGGATTGGGTTGTATGAGATTAATTATCTCAAGCATGTTGATGTCGAGATAGAGGACTTCATGAGGTTCACCTTCAGCACTAGAAGTTTCAATCCATATGACTCGCATTTCTTAGTGAAGGAGCACTGTGCGAAAGTTTATCATCCTTGGATTTGCGGGGCATGTCACTGGCCTGAGGAAGACCCATAGAGATACTGCTATAACTTCTCAAGGCTCAATGAACTGGTCAGGATAGTTGTAGAGTCTTTAGTAGTGCAAAAGGCAGTAGCATCTCAGAGAGAAACATCATCATCAACAAAAGAGGGCAGCAGATCTGCACTTGACAAAGGTAACAGGTAGGTTGTCGACAGCGTAGAGGCAGAGCAAAGCTACAAATTCAAAGAAGATCCACTTGTGTTAAGAGTATATTTGGATATTGAGGCAAAGACGCAACAACACAACATGAGGATCACGCAAAGATAGAGGGAGAAGCAGAAGTTGGAGGAAGAAGAAAAGGATTTGCAGGAGTTGAAGCAACAATTAAGAGAAGAACAAGAGCTTCGCAGAAGAGAGAAGGAAGCACATAGGAACAGGAACAAAATGAGGTGAAACATGCCCACATCGATGAAACTATGGCCATACAATTTATTAATTCATTTGAGAAGTTGGTACATAGAAGATAGGGTGAGTAGTCACAAGAGGACTTTGCTCAAGAGATTGAACAGATGATAGTGTAGATCGACACAGATGTGGTTCAACCAGAGTTAGATCAGTATATTGAACTCATTCCTCAAAACTAAGAGGTCAGCTGACCAGATTCACCAAATCTAGGAGTATAGCAAGTCCCAAGCGATTAAGGAGCAACTAAAATCCTTGAGGAGAATTCTAAGCAGATGTGCACAACATATCTTTCGATGATTCACAACAAAAATTTGTGCAATCACATAGAGTTCCCACTCTGGATGTCCACGTATCTCCTACACAGTTTGAAGAAGGAGCGATCTTGTCTTATGTGCACAAGCATCTAGCCACATTGGCCAATGTTACCAAGGCATATTCCAAAGCCACTGCCTCGAGTGTTATATTCTTGATAGCTAAGAACGAGTGCATGGCTAAGGAGTTACAAGCAGCCAAGTAGGGAGAAGATAAAGTTACAGCATCCGCCAGAGTAGAGTTGGGGAAAGAAATACTTGATAAAGTATTGTCTCTCGAGACAGTCATGCGGAAGTTGTACTTTAGGTTCGTCACTATGCATAAGTCAGTTGTCCATCTCAACGGTTGAGAGTAGCGTCATGTTAGGAGAGCAAGCATCTTGTCAGACATACACATTGTTTTCGATCACATGCAGGTATGGACAATGAGGTACAAGGGAGCCCCATTGCACTTGCTAAATATGATGAAGCCAAAGGTAGTGGAGTTGAAGGCACACATCCAGAGTTAGATCTGGAACTATGAGGAACTCCCACGACTCATCACCAACTTACAAGCCAAACATGCATGAGTGTTCAGGAGCATGGATGGAATTGTGCATGCATGAGGTCCCATCCATTGGCACACTCACCGAGGCAAAGAGAAAGAACCAAATCCGATTAGAGCTAGACATGTACTTTGATTAGTTGATGTGCATAGCCGCCAATGCAAACTTGCAGAGTGAGCACAAACACTATGCATCGGCATGTTGGTGGTCCAACTGCACTCAAGACCATGATGCACATGTTATCTGATGAGTTGGGCAAAGGTGCCAAATCATTGTACCCGGATGCAATGAAAGCAAGAGTTCGCTTTTAGAAGGATGTCACCATAGTGTATGTGGACACAATAACAGAGTACCAAGATTGGCATCAGTGCCCCACTATCGATTATTGAGAGGAATGTTGAAGAGTTAGTCTTCCCACATCTATTTGAGTCTTAGTGATGCCTTGCATGGCTTACTCAAGCCCATTTTTGTCTCACATGGGTACATATGTAGATTGTATTGTAAACATGTTGTAAAGTGAAAGACTAAGTGTCAATAGTAGAATGTAGCAGTCATGTGTAATTTGAAGAGTCATGAGGGTAGTTGAAGAGACAGAAAGGGGAATGTCATGGGTCACCCCACCCTTTGCTATAAATAGAACCTCATAACTTGTTGTACAAGATTTTGGGAGCCAAGCTTCCTATAGGTATAGCTTAGAGAAAGCTTGGAGTGTATTGTAATGAGCCTTGTCTTCTCCACAATGCAAAGCTAGTACATAGGAGCAGGCAATAATGACTGTAATGTTCCGCTATTAGGGCTAGTAGTTATCATGGTTGTATGTATGATTGTCTCTTTCACTCTTTTAATATAACATATCCAACTTGTTTCATGCATATGTTGTTATTGTAGTTAGACTATCCTGGTTACTCTAATGATGTATGTAGTTATAATTTACGCATGTGTGTATGGACTATTCCATATGTGTTTGTATGAATCTTATTGAAGCATGTTGTTGGTATAACCCATCACTTTGGATCATTGACTATCCTTCATTCCATCCCATGATGTCTTTCTACTTGTGTATTCCCTTTCAAGCTGCATGCTATCACAAGATTCTAAGGGGTGCACTCATTCCCCCTTCCGTGTGTTAGATCCTTTCATGCACCTTCCTTGACTTGCTATAAGGTCATACCCTTGCTTCCAAAAAGGACATCTTACTTACCTCTGTGCGCAACCGCAGTCAAGGAGATACTGTACTACCGAATGTTGGGACTCCTACTCCAAATAGTCTAATGTCTAGTTGGAACTTCTTACCGAGGAGATCTCCTTACATGTTGGCTGGTCCAACACTGTCAACATTTCTAGTGCTAGGAGCACCAGATGCCAAGTTGAGTCCTCACATCCTATTTTGAATATTTGCACATCTGTCATGGATATTGATGTAGTTAACCCTCCACGATGTTTGTCCAATGCACATCCCTTTAAAGTCACAAAGGACTTTTTTAATCACTTGTCTGAAATCACGTATGATGGTAAAGGCGAAGTGGCCTATCATAAGCACTTAAATGACTTCCTTACATTCTTGGGGAATGAGGAAGATTTTGATGAAGTAGAGGTCAGCATGCTACTTTCATACACACCTTGCGAATCCCTGGAATGATGGTGCCACAACCTGCCTCACAATTGCGTGCACTCATTTAAGAAATTTAGTGATATAATCGAATTTGTTTTCCGTCATTTTTATCCTGAACCTCTTAACAAAAAAAAATTAAAATAATGGAAGGCCTCGCATGAATCACCTATGGATTTTTGGAAGCACTTCCATCTACTCATGTTTGAAGCTACAAAAGGTCATATTAAATTCCAATATCTTATGGATAGATTTGGATATTGTTGTCACAAATAAATATGTCCCAAAGTGAAGAAAAAGTTCAACCCCGCTCAGCATACTTCGGTGATAGGGCTACACAATCACAAGCAGACACCATCACTATCACAAGTGAATTTCCACCTTCCCCTCATCAAACAACTCCACCACCGTAGAGTGATGTGGGAGAGCGTGCACACACGTTTATTCAGCTGGTACATCCTTCTACCCCCACTACTCTTAATTTCTGTGAAGATTTGGTTAGGAAGCCCATGGGTTGTCATATGAACTTATTACCTCAACCTCCATCTCCACATTCTACTGATCCTTTAGATTGCACTTTCTTAGGTTCTTATGTTTTAGACTTTACACATGTTGTGAACGAGGATCAAGATATTGATAGAGTTGATGTTGCACAACCAACCTGTGATTTCATTTATGATGTGTATGACTAGGGATCTGAGCATCATCCTGCGGCGAAGGATGACCTCCTTCTATCTGTGCCTCCTCCTCTTTTTCCTGACATTTTTGGTGATTCTACTATCTCTAATATTCCTTGTGTAAATTCATCCACTAATGCATCTACTTCCGATCATTTGCAGAACACACCTAATGTCAGTCCATCATTTGGCAACAGAGAGGACAAATTCTTCATTGAAAATATGCTTGATCTTTCATCTACTTTTTTCAGAAACACAGAGAATGAACATTCTTTCTTCTCATCTACCCCTCTATATGATTCATCAGACCATGAGGATATCGATGAACTCATTGATTTTTTTTTTATCATAGCTATCGTGATCTATTTACTCCCATATTCAATCATGATGTTGATTCAATCGTTGTTGATACTTCAAAGCCACCTGTTTATAATGATATATCCGTCGATGAATTTGAAACCCCATAGGCTATCGAGGTAGTTTAGCCCGAGTTGATGGTTATGTTAGGCCCTTGCTATCCTGAGGATGGTTTCGCTTCCGATCAGGAAATTTTTGAACTACCCAAGTCTCCTCATCACTCATCCGTATGCATTGACGATCAATCTAACACATTGGTTTCACTTCCTCCACCTAAATCACATGATCCCGTCACTCATGCATTGGAGGAATCATATACAACAAGCACACTTGTAAGATGTAAGTTGTCTCTTTTTATCATGTTTGCTTGTCTGTCACAGTCAAGAGAGTGCATATGCTTATCATCTGCATGCACTGTGTCACAACACCATTGTAAGCCCACATAGTGTATGTCATGTGCTTTCACTTTCTCTTTTATGTGGACGCATTTAAACTCGGAGTGTGCTGGTCTTCATTGTTATATCTTTCATGTTTTTTGGTTTGTGTGACTGTGTTGTTTGTTAACCATGCCTTCACCAACATGGGTCAACCAATGCGTCAGTGGCTGCATTAGAAATATCACTTCATGTGATTAGAACCATGCACTGTTAACTTAGTAGTATGAGTGGTCTTTGATTTATGTTTTTTTTGCTTGCATGCATGTTTTCTTTTTTGCTTCGTTTGTTTGTTTTCTTTCATGCCTACTTTTCTTAAGCATTTGCTTCTACTCTTTTCTTTATTTTTTTGTTTTCTTGTTTACGTCCGTAGCTTAGTTTCACATGAAAATGTGTATGACTCTAAAGATAAGGAGGGTAAAGTACAAGAGGACTTGTACAGGTACCAACTCTTGGTTATTTATTGTCCTCTCTCTTTATGCAGAACTTGTTGTCTTCAGTCAATGATACACAACTAGAAAATACATTATGTTCGAAGTGAATCTTGGTGAAAACACAACGCTTGTGCTCTAACTAGTACCACCTACTATAGTCGGTTGTTTTTGGGTTAACCCTTGTCATATCAGTCAAGTACAGTAAGGTGAAGGGGAAAACATTAACAAGTATGTCAAAGGTATACATAACATACTTCTCTGGAGGAAGAACCTCTTATATTCTCAATAAGTCGGGATCCATCTTCCACCTCTGAAATAAATAAGTGCATATGCACAGTTCTTGAAAAATGGAAAAATAAAATAAAAAATGAAAATGTGAAAAATTTTGAAAAAAAAATAAGGCAAAAGAAGAGAGAGGCTTCTTGCACAGAGAGGTGATGTAAGTAATTCCGCTAGGGTACTGACTAGGCTCGTTGGTAGCGGAGCAATGCTTGTGTTCTTGCATGACTCTGTTGGGGTATTGTCCAAGCCTGTTGGCAGCAGAGCAACACTAGAGATGAAACTTAAACTCTGACAGTCATATTACTTGTGCACCAATATACCCCTCATCCCCAATCAAAAAAACTAAGTTGAATTGGATTGGAATGTGTGCTAACCGATCAAGAGCATGGCAGGTGCTACATCTTTCAATCAAGATAGTGTGGAAACCACAATGATCAAAGAATTGAACAATGCTTCTGGAGGAATTAGACTTGATTTTCTCGAAACAAGGTCCATTCAGAGAGATGGAGTTCTACCAGTGTGTCACCAAGTGTTGTAGCGGCTACAACACTCCTCTAAAAGTTTTCCTTAGCTTTCTTTTGGTGCCTCCCTACCAACCATCCTTAGTAGCATGTCTTGCACTGACAGATACTTATGCTTTTGTTGAGTTTTTGTGGGTTATTAGCTTGTGTTTGCTAGATTGTTTTCCTTTCACTCGCAAGCTAACATCTCATGACTTGCTCATTATCTAGCTATAGTGCTCACTTGTAGAATTGCATAGAAGTGGAGGCAAACCAACCTTGCTCTCCAGAATTGTTCAGAGCATTGAGGGAGCCTGCTGCTCTCTAGAAATTTGCAGAGAAAGCAGGCAACCTTCCCTCTGAAAATTGCACAGAGCAGACCACAACTGGGCTTGCTCTCAAAATTTACATAGATCTGGTTGGCCGCGTTGGCTTGAGTCTAGAAATTGTGTAGAGCCTAAGGGAAGACAGAGCCACTCAGCCCAGAAACTACGTAGAAATCACTCCAGGGCTTGCAGTCTATTGCATGTGCTCCCAAGTTGACTGGTTCCGTCCAGGACTGAGCAATATTGCATTGCATGCATGGGATGATTTTTCCCAAAAAAGAAAACAGAAAAAAGAAAAAAGAAAAAATCATCCCTATATTTTAGGGATCTATTAGGGGTTACACATAAATGCCATTTTAGAAACCTCCCGCAAAATGTCGCTTTTTCCTAGATTTGTGGCATGCACGTCATAAACCTCGATCATATCAAAGCTATTTATTCAACACTTCAGATCTCCTTCTTCACTTTGATCTTGGAGCTCTAGCATGCCCCATCACATCTAGGAGCATTCAACACACTCAACTCAGCTTTTTCAGGGTAATTCCGCTTTTCATGTATTTTACTCCTTTTTTATAGCTTTTTGTATTTTGGTTTGTGTGAGTGTTGATTACTTGGTTTTTTTGAAAGCTTGTTGTTTTTTTAATGCATGTAAGCTTGTAGAAGCACTATTTCAACCTTTCTTTTGCATCTCACTGTTGTTGCATGCATGATATTGTTTATGCACTGATGGTCGTCATTGCAGCGACTCACTTCACACACTTACTTTTTTTCATGTTTATTGAATCCTACACTCACTGATTGTATGCATGTTCATTCACTCATGTCTACACACAGGTTAGCACATTCATTTAGTCTTTACATGTTTTCAGTCGACCGTTGGCGGGTCTTGGTCCGAACCTTGCCTTGCCCGGATTGTACTGCGCATTTCTGAGAGTGAATGCTCTACATTCCTCTCAAGAATTGCGTAAATATTACCTCACACTAACATCCCATGCTTTCTCTATACAATTCCGAGAGGTAGTGCCCCATTGGCCCCCAGATTTGTGCAATGTAGTTTTACCGAGTTGTAGTCATGCTGACTGAAACTGCACATCGTGTAGTTTCAGTCCTCAACAGGCCAAGCTGGATTGTATTCTATGCAGTTTCAGTATTCAATAAGCCTAATGACATTTCAAACTGTGTTCTGCGCAGTTTTGGCAGTCAGTCTCCTAGCCTCTTGGTGAAAATTGTGCAAACCTTCCAGTCAGTCACCTAGGTGTGTTGCATGTCAGTCGTCAAGTTGCTTTTAGTTTTCAACTGGTGGCTTTCTTTCAATAAGTGTTTCTCTGTCTCTAGGTATCACAGGTGTTCATCAGTCTCTCAGCAGTACAAGTAGAATGGCTTCCAAGAGAGAAAGGTCGAAGGACACTGTTGAGAGGGAAACTGAAGATATGGTCAAGCAAGTGTCTATGAGCTTGCCCGTCTATGAAGACACTAATTTGTTCATAGACAAGGAAATCAAGATGAAATGGCATGGCATCAATGACATATTTTTAGGCACCTTCAAGGAGAAACTGGAGTACCGCAGAGTCTCTGTCAACATACACAAGTCTAGCGTGTATCAGATTGCTTGCAGGTATCCTGCATTTCCATGCACATACATGATCCACTAGATTGTCTCACATACTGATCTAGATATAATAGTGTTGAGCAGTTTCATTGGAAATTAACTTGCTATCTTTAGGGCATAGGAATTTCAGGTCATGTATCACTTACCGCAGTCGGTGGTCACAATGGATGCACCCTCCACCAAGCCCAACACCAATGCAAACTCAAGAGACATCTTGAAGAGCTGGGTGAAAGAACCATCTAAGTTTAGGACAACACCCAAAAAAGTGTACAAGACAAGGATATTGCAAAAAGCTTATCATCTCTTGGCCATATTTGCATGTCGCTTATATGGCCAAGAGAGTACAGAAACATTCCCGCAGCGTTGGGTGATTGTGTTCGATCAACTGGAAAACGAAGGAAGACCTTTCAATTGACCTGACATGCTGGATCTCCAACTGAAGGGAAAAGTAACAGAAGCCTGACATCCGCCCAAGGGTTAGCAAGCAAAAATTTTCATGTCCTCTCAAATACTTGATGAAATTTGTGCCCATCAAAAGTTCCCAGGCTTGGGTTGGGCATGGACACCTTTAGAAACCTTTGTGCACACCTATTGCAAGTTGTTCTTCGAATGCAGCTTCCGTGGATTTATAATACAACTATAAAACCACTTTGTCACCCCATTGTACAGGATGATCTTTGAGTCGGATCCACCTTGCATGCTACAGGAAATGATGGAGGCATTGGTTAACATAACAGATTGGTATGCCTCACCCCTTAGCACCTTCATCTGGATGTACAACGTGGATAAGGGTATGCATGTTTTGTTGAAGTTTTCCATGGATAAGTTGGTCATGCAAGAGGTCGTATATCACATCTCGACAGGGTTGTCAGCGAGACTGGATAGGAAGAAGAAGGCACCTTGGCTCGCTCTTCCTTTATGGATCAAGTTGTATGAGATTCATAATCTCAAGCATGTTGATGCCAAGACAGAGGAATTCAAGAGGTTCACCTTCGGCACCACGAGTTTCAATCCATATGATCCACATTTCTTAGTGAAGGACCACTGTGTGAAAGTGTATCATCCTTGGATCCACGGGGCATTTCATTGGCCTAAGGAAGACCCATGGAGATACTACTATAACTTCTTAAGGCTCAATGAACTAGTCAAGATAGTTGTAGAGTCTTTAGCAATGCAAAAGGCAACAACATCTTAGAGAGCAACATCATCAGCAGCAGAAGAGGGCAGCAAACCTGCGCTTGACAAAGGCAACATGGAGGTTGCCGACAGTGCAGAGGTGGAGCAAAGATACAAGTTCAAAGCAGATCCACTTGTGTTAAGAGTATATCTGGATATTGAGGAAAAGAGGCGACAACGCGACACGAGGATCACACAAAGACAGAGGGAGAAGAAGAAGTTGGAGGAAGCAGAAAAGGATTTGCAGGAGTTAAAGAAACAATTAAGGGAAGAACAAGAGTTGCGCAGAAGAGAGAAGGAAGTGCAACATGAACATGAACAACAATAGGTGAAACATGCACACATTGATGAAATTGTGACCATACAAATTATTGATTCATCCGAGCAGTTGGCACATAGGAGATAGGGTGAGTTGTCACAGGAGCAAGGCTTTTCTGAGGAGATTGAACAGATGCTAGAGAAAATGGACATAGATGTGGTTTAGCTAGAGTTAGATCGGGATATTGACCTCATGCCTCAGAACCAAGACGTCACCCCACTGGCTTCACCATATCCAGGAGTAGAGAAAGTCCCAAGCGATCAAGGAGACACTGAAATCCTTAAGTACAATCTAGAAGCATATGTGTACAACATATCTTTCGATGAGTCACAACACAAAGTTATGCAATTGTGTAGAGTGCCCACTCTGGATGTCCATGTATCTCCAGTGCAGTTTGATGAATGAGTGATCGTGTCCAATGTGCGCAAGAATCTAGCCGCATTGACCAATGCTACCAAGGCATATTCCGAAGCCACTAGCTCGAGTGTTAGATTCTTTATAGCTGAGAAAAAGCACATGGCTAAGGAGCTATAAGCAACCAAGCAGGGAGAAGAGCACACTACAACATCTGCCAGAGCAGAGTTGAGGAAAGAGATACTTGATGAAGTATCATCTCTTGAGACAGTGATGCAAAAGTTTTACTTCAAGTTCTTCACCGTGCATAATTCAGTTTTCCATCCCAACGGTTGGTAGCAGGAGTGCTAAGAGAGCACACATCTTTACAGACATACACACTGATGTCGATCACATGAAAATATGGACAATGAGGTACAAGGGATCTCGATTTTACTTGCCAAAAATGATTAAGCCAAAGGAATTTGAGTTGAAGGCATGCATCCGAAGTCAGATCCAAAGCTACAAGTAACTCCCACAACTCATCACCAGCTTACAAGCTTCACATTCATGATTTTTTAGGAGCATGGATGTCATTGTGTGTACGCATGTGATCCCATCCATTGGCACACTCACCGAAGTGAAGACAAGGAACCAAGTCCAACTGGATATGGACATGTACTTTGATCAGTTGATACGCATAGCCACCAGCGCAAACTTGCAAATGAGCACAAACACTATACATCAATATGTCGCTAGTCCGATTGCACTCAAGACCATGATGCACATGCTATCTGACAAGTTGGACATATGTGCCAAATAAATGTACTCGGATGCAACGAAAGCATGAGTTCGCTTTCATAAGGATGTCACCATAGAGTACGCAGACACCATAATAGACTACCAAGCTTGGAATTAGTTCGCCGCCATCAATCATCGAGAGTTTGTCGAAGAGTTAGTCTTCCCACATCTGTCTGAGTCTTAGTGATGTCCTACATGACTTACTCAAGCCCATTTTTGTCTCACATGAGTACATGTTCAGATTGTATTGCAAACATGTTGTAAAGTGAAAGACCAAGTGTCAATAGTGCAATGTAACAATCATGTGTAAGTTGAAGAGTCATGAGGGTAGTTGAAAAGTCACAAAGGGGAATGTCAAGGTTCACCCCACCCTTTGCTATAAACAAAACCTCATAAGTCATTGTACATGATTTTTGGAGCCAAGATTCCTATAGGTATAACTGAGAGAAATCTTGGAGTGTATTGTAACGAGACTTGGCTTCTCCACAGTGCATAGCTAGTACATATCTTTGGAGGGGCAGATGGTAGTGACTGTAATGTTGCATTATTGGGCCTAGTGGCTGTCATGGTTGTATATATTATTGGATCTTTCACTCTTTTAATATATCAGAGCCAGCACATTTCATGCATATGTTGTTATTGTAGTTCGGCTATCCTGGTTACTGTAATGATGTATGTAGTTGTAGTTTACGCATGTATGTATGGACTATTATGTATGTGTTTGTATGAATCTTATCAAAGTGTGTTGTTGGTATAACCCATCACTTTGGATCATTGACTATCCTGCTTTCCATCTTGTGATGTCTCTCTGCTCATGTGTTCCCTTTCAAGTTGTGTGTTATCATAGGCTTCTAAGGGGCGCACTCATTCCTGTAGGTTTTAACCCCGTACAGAAATTACCTACATACGAATTCTAAATCACAAGAAAAATAAAAATGTGAGAGCATAACACATAAAACACATATACACAGAGATTTCCCACTGGATCTC
>APFE030949280.1:11142-24030 GCA_000404065.3 Pinus taeda | reverse complement strand
AAAAAAATAAATCAAATTTAAATTTTTAACTAAAAATAAAACATAAACTTTATGCGAGTGTCATGACATGAAAAGAAAGTGTTATAACCCATATATGAAGCAAATAATATAGTGAAAGAGTCAATGAAATGAAACAAACAATATACACAACAAGCGAAAGAAAAGTATTACATGATATGAAACACTGTAGTTTCATGATTAAGCCCTAAGTTGCAAGTGTAAGTTTAAGTCACTACTTGTCATCCACTTACTCTTAGTTTATGTTTGGCTTGCATATTGTTGAAGGTTTATCTCAGAGTTAGTCATTAGCTTAGCTCCTCTAGTTAATTATTTTTAAAAAGGTAACTCAAATGAAAATAACTACATAAAATATTATTTGTTGAAGAGCATGGTTAATAGCCATTCCTATCTCCCTCTTGCATTGGGTTGTAATGCTACTTTGAAAAGGGAAATGATTTAATTAATGAGAGGTTTGATAATTTACAAGAAGCTAATGGGATGTTTGATAATGTGTCTTAACTTAGATTCTAATAATGCCTGGAAATCAACTAAATGCTAACTCCAATTATTATGTGTTATGTGTTAGGAGTTCAAAGATGGCTCAAAACTAACATAAGGAGAAATTGGGTCCACTATGGATTATAGAGTGATGAGCTGCACATGAAAGTTCCACTGTCAATTAAAGAGAGTGATAAGATGACCCCATTGCAATCAAATGAATGTATCTTAACCGACTTACCAAATGCAGCGATCAATATTGGAGTATGCATAGGCTTGCTCTGTGTACAACACTTCGAATACCCACTAGTGGTTAAATCTTCTCCCGCAACTTCTATGGATGGAATTTGAAATATTAATTATCTTGTATCTCTAAATCATATTTATTTTTTTATATTTCTTTAACACAATTATAAAATTAATATAGATCCATCTTAATTGAGAGGTGAGAGGGATCAAATTTTTTGAGGTGCAAATTTTTTTAGAATGCAAAACTTTAAAAGAAAATTACAACTCCAGAAAATTGGTTTTCTTTACCCATATATTGTTACAAAATTTGAAGAGAACAGAGAGAGATATTTTGCATAACACAGATCTTACACTCATATTTTTATTGATCACAAAAGTTACATATATATAGGATAAAAATCACTAACTTCAACAAATCTAGATTATGGATACAACTCAATACATTAGAAACAACAACATCTAGATTGACTCCTTGTGACTCTTAATGACAACTACACATGACATGGAAGCATTACTTCCAACACCCTCTCTTAATGCTCTTATGTAACAAATGTAAAAACACACATCACAACAATAAATGAATATGTCACATTTGTCTGATATGGTCCTCACTAGCACTCATATCCACTAAAATTTCATGATTTCAACACTTTTCTTCACCGCACTTTCGAGCTTCCCACTTGATCCATTTAAGACATAATCGCTTCAGACCATCGTTGACTTGCTTTGCAGAATTTTCTTCACCACACTTTCGAGCTTCCCACTTGATCCATTTAAGACATAATCGCTTCAAACCATCGTTGACTTACTTTGCACTTCTCAACCTCCCGAAGCCCAACAGGTTAGTCTCGATACTGAACCATCCTATGGAACTACCACCATCTATTGAATATATGGTCTTCCGCTATATTCACTAGTTGGCTAGGATAAGATTCTGGATACACAATGTATTCAACAGAGAATTCTACAACTTGACATTGTATAAAATAACATGTATTAAGCTCCCGAAGCACAACAGGTTATATCCGTTATATTGACCAATTGTCTAGGATAACATTCTAGATGCATAATATCTTAAACAGAGAATTCTACAAGTTGACATTGTATAAAATAACATGTATTGATGTTGCCGGAGCACGAAAAGTTGCAACAACTTAACTTTATTAAAAACTACATGTGATTAATACTTATGAAACACGACAAGTGGCATCAATGGACTCAATAATTAATTTATTCTTTATAATTCTGCATCATTTAGATTATTATTTTTTAATTAATTAATTATTTAACAACCCCAAAACCTTGTATGTAACATATTATACCCATACATGTGATAGAAATTGCGAAAATACTTGTGCACCTATGGCATCAAAGGTCTTAAAAACATCACATTGATCAATAAAAGAGAATATAACCAACACATCTATGTGTCAGGTTCCAACAATGTTATGAACTTCACTCGTTTTTTTATGCTTCTAAACACATAGTAACCAATGCCAATTCTACTGTATATCAGTTAGAGAGCTAGACCTATCTTCCCGGCCTTTCGCAAAGCGTTAATGAATATAGAAGGTACATTTCCAGGAATTTACGACCCCTGTCTATAATTCTATCTGCTAATTTGCATGCTTATTCCACACGACCAGCTTTATAAAATATGTAGTATCAAGAACCACACCCATTGTAGCCATTTCATCCAATATTCTACAGGCTCTAGTGACCTTGCCAAGAGACAATGACTATTTGAAAGTGTTCTAGATGACACTGCAGTGTGAGTGATACCCCGATCAATCATCTCATCTCACAACTTTAATGCTTTTTCTGATTTGTGTGATTTGAAAATCCCATCAATCAATATGGTGTAAGTGTAAATTGTCGGTTTACAATCTTCTTCCTCCATATTCCATAAAATTGTATTTTTGAATGCATAACTGGATTCACCCTTTGAAAATCCCTTTGCTATAGTGTAGACTACACAAATTAAATTTTCATGATTGGATTTCTTACAAAATTGACTTAAAAATATATCTGAAATGTAACCTAGTAAGACTACTTGAAATGTTTTTAACTATAAAATTTTACCTTTTTTCAATTGTTTTATATAATAAAAACATCGATATAATAACTTTTTAATGTTACATATTAATTTATATTAAGAATTAAATATATTAATAGATTGCATATCTATTTTTGGTAGGATTATTTTTAATACTTAATATTTTATTAATGATCAAAACTATAATATATATATATATATATATATATATATTATATAATATATAAATATAAATAATGGTTTAAACAAATGAGTTAGAATAATATTTAAATAATATATTTAATATTGTTATTAAAATATAAAAAAATATTATATATTATATATATTAATAATATATATATTTATATATATATATATATATATATTTATTTTTGCTCACACTCAAAAGAAAATATAATGTTTTTTTTTTTAGTTATTTTTAATATATAAAATTTTGTTATTTACTTAGACATTGAGTTAAAATAAATTATATTATTTTATATGAACATTCATATTTATTTATTCAAAAATGAAAATATAATGTTTCTTAGTTTTAGTTTTTTTTCAATTAATACAAAATTTTGTTATTTTATTTAGACATTGAGTTAATATAAAATTATGTCATTTTATATAAACATTCAAATATTTTATTTATAATGAGATTAAAAGTGAAATATTTTTACCATATTTCTTTTTTACTGACCATTTATATTTATTTTGTTTTTAATTATAGCCAACATTGTTTCTTTTATTTAGATAATATTTTAATTCTATTTTAAAAGAGAAAGATGTCAACTCCACTTTGAACACATAT
Organism: Pinus taeda; assembly: GCA_000404065.3. NCBI lineage: Eukaryota > Viridiplantae > Streptophyta > Pinopsida > Pinales > Pinaceae > Pinus > Pinus taeda. Next base: position 20,434 of record APFE030949280.1, on the reverse strand, counting down.
TAAATCACATATAGCCCTTAATTGTGAAATAAACCCAATTATTATATAAATGACCAAAAAAATAATAATAATATTGATATATATCAACCATATTTACTAATATGAAGTTTGATTCTATCTAATAAAAATATATCTTATGGTAATATACCTTCTCTAAATAAAAACATAAATAGCAAATTATAAAAATTAGTAATTAATATTTATATTTTTTCAAAGAAAAAAAGCGAAATATTTTATATTGAGTCAATATAAAAAATTAAAAATACATGTATTAGAACTACCATCGATAGACAGTAGAAATTAATATTCATATATATCAACCACATTTATTAATATAAAATTTAATTTGATAATAAAAATATCAATCAGATTGAGTAATTATGGTGAGAGATGGTGAGAGATTATGAAGCTTCCTATCAATTTATGTTTCCCCTTTGGGTGCGGGGTATCGACATCTCGCGTGCTGAGAATGTGAACCGTAAAAGCCTTTCACCCTTCAACAGTTCTTACGTCTGAACCGCAAAAGCCTTCCAGCCTTTAACAGTTGTTACGTCAGCATCAATGTTGGTTGGAAAATGTAGTCGTGGATGTAAAGGGAGCCACGGGGCTCTTCATTGCGGAGAAAATGAATTAGGTCCTGAGATTCCCTTTTCTTCTTATAGCAATGGATTTTATCAAGTTGCGTGCCTCTATCATCTAATCCATCATAATCATTACCTGTTGGTATTAATTTATTATCTGATTTTGTGGTTATAGGATTGCGTTATTAATTTGTTATCTGATTTTGTCAAGAAAATAATTTGTAATTTTTCTAAAATATATAATTTTGAATTATCAAAGAAAGCATACAACTAAATTTATGGAGAAGGACAAATATCTTTGAAATTTGTATAATTTGCTAATAAAAATTTTAAAAATAGCTAGTTTTTCCTTTATAAAATAAGATTAAAATGTATAATAAATTAGTAATATTAAAATTTTTAAGTTAATCATGAATTTTCTAGGTTTCAAATTAAAAAAAATTTACTATCAAACCATAAACATTCCTATACATATTTATATAGTAAATACACGTTTAGATAGTAATATATACACTTACATATGAAAAAATCCTTATCAACTATTTTCCAAACTATAGACCAGCCTAAGTTTGGTACACAAAAAGAAACTTCATCTCAAAATGAAGAGGAACCCTAATAAATGATTACTAATATAGTTTTCACTATTGAACTATAAGCATTCCCAATTAATTGTTGCCTCAAACTCATAAATTTTTTATATTCTAAGTAATAATAGTGATGTGAGGATAAGTATCAAAACTGACTACACTACTAATTTGCTAAATATTTTGAAAAGTATTCGAATTTCATAATAAGATAAAGTATTATAAATTCTTTATATTCTAAGTAATAATAGTGATGTGAGGATAAGTATCAAAACTGACTACACTACTAATTTGCTAAATATTTTGAAAAGTATTCGAATTTCATAATAAGATAAAGTATTATAAATTCTTTATAATCTAAGTAATAATAGTGATGTGAGGATAAGTATCAAAACTGACTACACTACTAATTTGCTAAATTTTTTGAGATGCAGTAAATGATGAGATCAATGGTGCAACAATGATGAGGATCTCAGCAGTGACAAAGAAGAGGATTGGTGTCTTCGTCTTGGAGTGGCTTCATAGGCCAAGGGTCATGGTCTTGGTATTCATCAATTGGAATCTCTATAAAAAGAATTTTGTGTGGGTTTTCCTCTCCAAGAGGGAGAGGTTTTGGCCCTGGCAGAAAGCCAACATCATGCGTTTTTGTCTCTTTGTTTTGGTAGCTATTTGATGAACTAACAAAGATACACTCTAATAATAACAAGTGAACACCATGCTAAGAAGGAAAGATAAAACACCTCATAAATAATTATCAAGATAAGAAGAATCACATTAATCCTACTTGCCTTAGATTCTTTAACAACAATCACATGCCAAAAGACGACAATTGGTCAAACAAGCAAAAGAGGTGAAAAGACTCTAAGGGAGCTCATAGAGTGAGCTCGAGTGTTTGTAACCATAAAGGAGAAACCAAGGAAGGCTCTAAAATTTGAGTGTAAGCCAATATTTTGGAGGGTGTCGCAGTGGCTACAACATAACACTTATTGTTTGATTTGGTATAAGAGGAAATAAGGCAGAATATCAGATATGGAACTTCATTCAAGAGCAAGGACGAAGAGAACTTTGCACTGGTTGGAAAGGGAAAGAAGGGAAAAGGGAAGAAATATCAAACCAAACCAAAATCTATCCAAGGAGGCAAGAAGAAATATTTTTCCAAAATAAAATGCTTCAATTGTCGTGAATTCGGGAACTATACCACAAATTGTCCACACAAAAAGTTGAGAAAGAATACCTCAGGAGGAGCATCAAGTGAAGCCTTGGCTTCCTAGTTTCAGCTTGACTTCACCCTTATCACACGCATGGCCATCACAGTGATGGGCAGCATGTGGTACTTGGGCTCAAGTGCATCGTTCCACATGGCAGGGTGTAAAGAGTTTTTTAGTGACCTAGAGGAGAAATATATTCAAATGCACATCGATTTCGGGGGTGACGAAAGGTACAACACCACTAGGATTGGTACAGTTACCTTTCAGAGGGATTTGGGATCATCTCTCAAACTTAAGGATTTCATGTTTGTTCCAAGCTTAAAGTAAAATGTCATCTCTATTACAGTTTTGGAAGAACTTGGTTATGATGTGATCTTGATTAAAGGAAAAGCATTCCTGAGACACATAGCCATAGGACAGGCGAAGTAGATTTGGGTTCGTTTGAAGAACCTGTATAAGCTACATGTGGAGATTATGTTGCATTAAGAAATAAGGTGGAAAAAGTGTAGGGTCATGATGTCAGTGAACTTTGGCACAAAATACTTGGCCATTTGCATCATGGCACCTTGAATATTATGTAGTAAATAACCACTAGCCTCCCTAAAGGAGCACCTGAGAAGCATGATGTATGCAAAGGATGTACCTCAAGTAGTATGTAAAATCCACATTCCATGATCGGGATAGCAAAGCACATGCAGTCTTGGAAAGGATCCACTATGATGTATGTGTACCTTTACCCATAGCCTTCACTTCCAGACACAGATATTTTGTCATCTTTATTGATGACTTCTCAAGGAAGTGTTGGATCTTCGTCATGCGAAATAAACATGAGACATTCTCCAATTTTGTAGAATTCAAGGCTCTCAGGAGTCATAATGGAGATGAGTATGTTTCGAATGACTTTAAAACTTCTTATGCAAATGAAGGCATTTGAAGAGAGCTAACAACACCCCACAACCCATAACAAAATGGGGTAGCTGAGAGGAAGAATCAGAGCATTGTGGGAGCAAGGAGAGTTATGTTACATTACGAAGGCCTAACTCTACTTTGTGGGCTAAGGCATGCAACGCATCAGCTTATTTACAGAACCGGAGTCCTCATTAAATTCTTGGTATGATTACAATGGAGGATGCCTTCTCTAGGAGAACATGACAATGAGGAAAACATTTCTTATGCAACTTGTTTTTCATCCATTAGATCAATTCTTGCACTGGCTGCTATGATGGGGTGGAATATCCACCGGATGGATGTAAATACAACATTTCTCAATGGGGTTATTGAGGAGGAGGTGTACATTTAGTAACCAATTTTTTTTAGACATTTGATCAGGAGTCTCATGTGTGCAGACTCAAGTGAACATTATACGATCTCAAACAAGAACCCCGTTCTTGGTACACTAGGATTGACAATTATCTCACTGGTTTGGGCTTCACCAAAAGTGAAGCGAATGCGAACATCTATCATATTTTGGTAGAACGTAAATTTCTTATTATTGTCTTATATGTTAATGATTTTATTTTAACTGGTGATGAGCAGCCGTCAGATTTTGCAAGGAGGACATTGTAAGGGAATTTGAGATGAAGGACATTGGTTTCATGCACTACTTCCTCGGGCTGGAAGTATGGGAAGGTAATGGGGAATTGTTTGTGTCTCAAGGAAAGTATGCAAGTGAGATACCACATATATTTCACATGGAGAGTTGTAAACCCATGGCGACACCTCTAGTGACCAACTAGAGGAAGGAGATTTCCACTTCAAGTGAAAATCTGGATGCTACCATTTACCAGCAATTAGTGGGTTCACTGATGTATCTTGTGAACACATGACTAGATATGTGCTATGCAGTCAACCAGCTAAGCCAAGCTATGGTTAGGCTAACCAAATTCTATTGGAAGACAACTAATCATGTCTAGTGGTACCTCATAGGCACTACCCAGTGTGGATTATGGTACAAACTGAGAGAGGGAGTGAAGTGGTATGGCTTCATAGATGAAGATTGGGTAGGGAGTCCATCCGGCTGACGGAGTACACCAAGTGGAATTTTCAGTGTTGGGTACGCAGTTTTTTCCTCGTACAACATGAAGTAAAGATATGTGGAACTAAGCTCGACAGAAGAAAAATACATGGTTGCAAGTCAAGTGGCATGTGAGGCAATCTGGATGACAAAGATACTTGTTGGATTGTTTGGTCAGATGATGGATCCATTGTGATCTATTTTGATAATAATATTTGCATCAATCTCCTTGAGAATTCAATATTTCATGATCGATCCAAGCATCTAGATATTCGATATCACCATTACGGGACTGTGTGCAGAAGTGAATAATGTTGCTATAATACATTCTGACAAAGGAACAAGATGTTGACATAATAACAAAGGCTTTGTTAAGAGGGAAGTTCGAATTCCACATGTTCAGGATAGGGGTGGTTGATAATCCCTTTGTTGTTGAGAGGGAGTGTTGAGAAGTGCAACAAGAAAGTCTCAATTTGACTTTACCTTGGTCAATTTGAGAAAATTTGAATTTCCACATCAGTAGAAAACTTGGATGTAGTTAACTTATGTGGCATGCCTCTTGTCACTCAGTTAGCTCAGTAAATTCAAGTTAGAGGGCTTGGAGTTCAATTAAGCATGCGTGATTTCTAATTTGTAGCAATCAAGGTCGATTATTTCAAGTTGTTTTCAGTTAAACAAGTTCTAATTGTTGATAGAACTACTGGAAGGTCAGTGGTGCAATGGAACAATAGTCTAACTTAGTGATCATCCAATTAACTAATCAATTAGCCTAAAATAGCTAGTGCATGCAAATAATTTGAGTTCCCCGACTGTGGTGGAGATTCCAAGGCAATGTAACATCAATTGTAGACTAGTCTTGAGTGTACAGGTGTTGCATGTAATCAGATGATCAACCTTGGGAATAGCACAATCATTTTGGAGGAAAATCCTAAATAATAGGGGACTAATTTCCTTAGGAATTGCACAAGGAAATAGGGGCTCAAGCAGAGGCATAAATCAACTAAGTTTGGTTTAGAGCTTCTTAGTGAGCAGAGAGATAGTTTATTCACTTGTAGGTTGAGCTCATATTGAGCTAGCAATTGTAATACATATATATTCATTAGATTAATACAAGAAGGCAAAGGGGCGTTTCACAGATTGCTTTCCCTTGGAAAAATAATGTGTGCATGTATGTTATTTCTCATTTCATGTTTGTGATTGATGTTCTAAATTGTGAATTGAATTCCACAAAGCAGCAGAGTAGGATTGTGTCTTGTGATTTTGATAAAATTTCATGAGAATTTACAATTCTACAACATAATTTCCATAGTTCCTAGGGACTTTGTTCTGTTCTTTGACCATTCACATTACAATTTACAATGCAACAACACAATTTGAACCATATGCATGCCAAGTGAGTGGAATTCCTACAAAGTTTCACCTTTGTTCTAAAACATGTGAGTGGACAAGAGAACAAGGTAGTCGATGCTTTGAGCAGGAGGAGTTTGATCATGCAGGAGTGTTGTGTACATATTTTGGACTTTGATTATTTGAAGAACTTATATGAGGATGATGTTGATTTTTGAGAGGCACTTAAGGCATGCAAGAACCCTGTGAATAGAGATAGCAGCCCATGGAAGGTGTTTTTGTTGCAAGATGGTTTGTTGTTAAAAAAAAAGTCAATTATGTATTCCTCGTTTCTCAATGAGAGAGAGTATGAAGCAAGAAAAGCATAATGGGGGATTGGACAGGAATTTTGGTGTGGACAAGACACTTGGCCAGCTAGAACATTTTTATTTCTAGCTAAAGATGAGGGCAGATGTGCAAAAATATGTGAGAAAATGCAAAGTGTGTCAGCATGCAAAAGGGAGGAATCAAAATGTTGGAGTATATACTCCTTTTTCCATTCCCAGCAGACCATGGGACTCAGTGAGTATGGAATTTGTTTTGGGTTTACCAAGGACGCAACGAGGTAAGGACTCCATACTTGTAGTTGTGGACAAAATTATAAATATGGCTCATTTTATCTCGTGTTGCAAGACTAGTGATGCTACATATATGGCTCATTTGCTTTTTAATGAGATTTTCCTATTACATGGCTTGACAAATATTATAATCTCTGACAGGGACACCAAGTTCGCAGGGTATTTTTGGAGGACCTTGTGGAAGAAGCTTGGAACAAAATTGAACTTTAGCTCATCCTTTCATCCACATTCAAATGGGCAAACTGAAATGGTGAATAGGAATCTTGGAAACATATTGAGGAGCCTTATGGGTGAGCATCCAAGAAGTGGGACCATATGTTAGCTCAAGTTGAATTTGCATACAATGATTCACCAAATAGGAGCACGAGGAAGATTTTGTTTTATATCTTGTATGGAATGCATCCTATATGAGTTTCTGAAATGAGAGATTTGGGAAAATTTGAGTAGAGGAGTGCTAATGGGGAAGATTTTGCAACAACGAGTGAATTACATGAGGAGATAAAACAAATGCTACGTGACAGTAGCTACAAGTACAAATAAAGAGAAGAGTTAAGAAGAAGAGAGGTAAACTTTGAGGTAGGGGACATGGTCTTAGCCCACTTTAGAAAAGAAAGATTCCTAAGGGGAGAATATAACAAACTCAAGATGAAGAAAATATGACAGTGCAAGATACTCGGGCAATTTTCTACAAATGCTTATGAATTGGAATTACCTATGGGCATAGGTATCTCTCCTATTTTGAATGTGGTTGATTTGTATCGCTATCAAGTTGTGATGAAGGTGCCACTACAACAAATGAGAGAAGTGTAGAAGTCAGTGAACAGAGTTGGATGAAGCAAATGCCTATGATAGAGGGTTCATATGATGAGATAAAGCACACCAGAGTTGTAAAGCACACCAGGGGAAAAGAGTATCTAGAGTTTTTGGTGAAGTGGAAGGACCGCCCAATAGAGAATTCTACATGGATGAGTGTTGCAACTCAAAATAAGGCAAATTTCTCTATAGAGGACCTTATGAGCAGGAGCTCACGAATTTGTCCTTCGTAGGGAGTTTGATGGGGGAGCATTAGATCGAGCTCGAGATGAAGAAGTGGAGCAGAGCTTGACAATGTGGTGGACTGGCCACATCTTAAGCTAACAAATTGATTTTTTTGTTTTTATTAGAATTCTGAATATTTAACGTAAGTGTAGGATTTGAGTAAGTCGAAGAGTTAGAGTTTAGGAGTTATTTTCCAGCTCACCTAGTTGTCTATTCGACTTCCCTCATCTTGGAGGGAAGGGGAAACAAACCATTTACAAAGTTTGTGAATAAAAAGGAACATCGAATGGGAGGAGGAATAACTCTTCTCCTGCCTCCGAGTTTGTATGCTTGAAATGAATGAAAAGGAAGTTGTGCATCAGTATATATATTCATAAATCTGTGTTTTATTTTCTTTGGTTTCCAATCAAACTGTGTATGCACTTATTTAAGTTTCAGAATTCGTTGTGACCATCTTTGTAATGTTATATGCTTGTTAAGATTTGATTTTGAGCACTGGTTGTTTATGCGTGTATAATTTACTATGACCTTCGAACATTTCACAGTGCCTCTATTTTTGTAAGCAACAACTTGTTCCTTTGATTGGAATTCATACCATCAACTTGAGTGAGGGTGAATTCTTGATGAAGAGAGGCGGGAGGAGAACATTCCCTGAGTTGGGAGACGTGCTAAGACCATGGAGAGACGAGTTGCAAAGGGCAAGTCACTTCACCTTCCCAAAAGTTCTAAAACAAGGTTTTCTAGAACATTATGAAATCATTTCATAGCACCTACAACAACAACAAAAATTGCACTGCTTTTGGCATCCAATTTACCTTTTAGTGTGCATATTGCTATCATTAGGAAATAATTAATTTTTCTTTCTTTCAATTATTTATTTTCTTTGTATATCAAAATATTTTACTATGATCAATATTAAAATATATCTTACATATCTTACTTACACTAAAAAAAATGAAAATATAAAGTTTTATCACATTTAGTTATTTTATCTCTTTTATGTTACTTCATATGAAGATCTAAATTAATATAAAACTATATTAGACATTGAAATATTTTATTTATAAAAGAGTGAAATATTTTTATTATATACATATGTTGATTTTTGTGTTTTAGTATCACTGTCACTATTTCTTTCTTTTATTTAAAGATTTTACCTTTATTTAAAAAAAAAATGTCAACCTGAACCAATAATAAATTACCTAATACATATCAATCCTCAAAAAAAATTATATTTTTATCACCCACATCTTCTAACATAATTTTCATATTGGTTTTTAATTCATCTTCCGCTTTTGAGTTCCTTGTCATCGTGAAAGTAACGCGCATTATTGGATTTGATGAATCCAATAATTGGATTATGTAAAACGCAAGGTGGTGGTTGAGAAGGGATTATATGAAGCTTCCGATCAATTTATGTATGTCTGCCCTTTGGGTGCTTCATCTCGGCATCAGACGCGCTGAGAATCTGAACCCTAAAACCCTTTCACCTTTCAACATCATTGTTTGTATTTTGTGGTTGTAAAGTTCACCCTTGGCAGCATCACAACTCTTTTATTGACCAACACCTTACCCTATACCACTTACATAGTTCATATCAGTAGGGTGTAATGAAAAAAAGTGAAGTAAATAATTTAGTGTTAATATTTTATATTTTCAAAATATTTTAAATTTAAGATGAAAATAAAAATGCTTATTAATATTATTATAGATTTATTTTAAGCATGGATTTAATATATGTTGAGAGATCAGATTTTTTAGGTGTAAACTTATTTTAGAGTGCCAAAAAAACAATGTGTAATTTTTCATGGTTTAAATTTTATTTTTGAATGCTATAGAGATTACATAATTTAAACTCGTGAGTCCAAAAAATATTAAAATGTTTTCTTTTAACATTTTCTAT
>APFE030949278.1:0-13255 GCA_000404065.3 Pinus taeda | reverse complement strand
ATGGTGGTTTTTTTCATGGTTCTAGGTTGTTGCTTTATGTCAATGTTTTTATTTGGTGCTTTATTGAAAGCTCTAGAGCATATACAATATGTAATTTTATTTTTTAATAAAATTACCATTTTTCCTTGGGGAAAAGTGTGTAAAAACTAAATATTACAACTCTAAAAAAACTATACAAATATGTTTAAAAGTGTGTAAGTTATTAGATTTAAAAGACAAAATGCATCATTTCACTTGCATATTTTGTAAAAAAAAATTGAAAAACACTTTCCATTGTACTATTTGCAATCCAAATATTTTGCAAAAATGTTTCAAAATATACTCTAGGAAATTATAAACCTCATTGTTTTGAGAAAATGTAGCAAACCAAAAATAAGTTAAACAATAACACTAATAAAAAACACATTTATAAAATATATGTTGTATATTACTTTTTCATTATTCTATTTTTTATCTCTTTAGAATTTTATTTAAAAATTTAAAATAATACCAGCTTTGAAGCTAATGTGGTTTTATTTAGGTAAAAAACTAATCAAGAGTCATGCAAACGAACTAATCCATTTATGTGGGAAACAATGTAAAATTATGCATTTTCAAGTATGTAAAAAATGATAGTAGAAAGCTAATCAACAATCATGCACAAAAACTAATCCACTTATCTGTTGGACATTGCACAAACATGCATTTTCAAATGTGTAAGACTTTAAATACAAAATAAAAATTAAGATAATATCAATTTCAAGTTTGTGTTGTTTAAGTGTTATTATGGTAAAAAACTAATATGTAAAAAAGCTAATACCAATTTGAAGTTTGTGTTGTTTCAGTATTAACATGGTAAAAGACTAATATCTAAAAAAAAAAAGATATTTTTCAAATTTAAACATTTGAAAAAACATGTTTAAATCTTTTGAAAACTACTAGACTAAGAATAAAAAATAAAAATAAAAACAAGATAATATCAATTTTTGTATTGTTTTAATATTAACATTGTAAAAGCCTAATATCTACAAAAAAAAAAGTTAGATATTTTGCAAATCTAAACATTTGAAAAAACATGTTTAATTTTTTTTTGTATATTGTTAGACTTACACTAAGAAATAAAAAATTAGGATAATATCAATTTGAAATAAATAAATCAACCCATCACTTTATAAATAAATAAATTATATAATAATAAAATAAAAAGAATAACAAGAAAAACTAAAATATTATACATACCTTAATATAATAATTATAAAACTCATTAACATCACACAACACGTCAAATTGGACCTAGGTTACGTCCAACTTAGGGCCATGCTGACGTCCCAGACTATTAAAATACGCTCAACTTGGACTTATGTTACCCACTTTTATCATAAAATGCTCAAATGAAAAGTCGTTGATTGAAACTTGGTTAGTGGTACGACAGTAACGTCGGTTGTCTTCACCTATTAGAAAATGCCGCATATGTTCCACAGTTTTCTTTTATATAATTATTATATTCTTTAATATAAAAATTAAAATATTAATATATAAAATTTAAAATATTGTTTTATTATTATTTATAATTAATAGATTAATGGTATTTTTCATTATTAAATATAATTTTTGAAAGAAATAAAATAACCAAAAAATATATCTTTCGCATTAGCTTTATTTAATGTTTTTTTTTTTTAATTAATTAGATAAACCGTGATTTTTCATTATCAAAGTGATAATGTTTTTGAAGAAATAAAATAACCCAAAGATTAACTATGTGTCAATATCTTTATTATAAAAACTCCTTGCTGCACAACTAATATTAATTATTAAAATCATATATAATAATAATCATTTTGTCAATTTTACACAACTAATATCAATTGAGGCTCACAAACATCAATTGAATAAAACATACAATAGAATATTTACTCTTCACACCATATAGATAAAATCTGCTTGCCGTTTATTTCAGGAAAACTGCATTGTAACCTGCTGGAATAAAAACTGTCACGTTCTAATTTTTCCTCTTTCTAAAATTGTTACTTCATTTTCTTCCTTTTTTTTACTTTGCTCCATACATTGAAGCCAGTTCTATAGAAAAATAAAGAACTATTGTAATCCGGTTTGATTCTTTGTTCCAAGTCTTAGTTTTCAATTGAAACTAGTCCTGTAAAAAAATAAAGAACTGTTGAATAACACTTTGAATCTTTGTTCCAAGTCTCAGTTTTCTGAGATTCTGAGTACGTGCCAAGCTTGGAGTAATACACCAAGAACGGGATCATTTCCATCGGCCAATGTATACTTCTGGTGACTGGAGTGTTATTGATGGAAGGGCAAATCCTTTTGCAAGAGGCATTAGATCAATTAGCTTACCCAGGAAGGCGTGTTCTCACAGAGCTTAACTGCATCATTAGTCGCCTGGCCGATGACATACATACATATAAGGCTGAGAAGGCTTGTGGAGAATTGGCGTCCAATATTGAATGTTATATGAAAGAACATCCTAGAAGTACAGAGGAAGTGGCCGTGAATTACATGTACAGCCTTCTAGAGCCGGCAGTGAAGGAGCTGACGTGGGACTTTCTGAAGCTCTATGACACATCGGATGTCGACATCCCATTCGAGTGCAAGAAGATGCTAATGGAAGATGCTAATGGAAGAGACTCGAGTGATGATGGTGATATTCAAGGAAGAAGATGGTTTCGGATGAGCACTAAAAGGGGTTTATGAAATCTTTTGAGATGAGGAATTATTCATTAAATCTCAAAATAAAATAGGTTGTGTTCTAAAGAGGTAATTTTTCCTTTTTTAGGTTGAATTTTCACTTGATTTTATTTGAAATTTAGTTAGAAATTGGGGAAATTATAGTTGTAAGTTGTCGAATTGATTCATTTCGAAATTTGAAAACACAATTTAATTAACAACGTTATAATATTAGTATATCTTGATTCTGTAAAAAAAGAACTAAAAAAGTGGCAACATTTGTCTAACTTCTAGAGTCGCTTTCTTCCCGATGATAGCCTTTTGATTTTAAGACCTTGTTTGACTCTCTTTCTTTAGAAGAGGGAGCCGGTTAGCAGGGAAATTTTGGTTTCAAAGAAAGGCAATTTTCTGGTGTCGATGGTATTCCTCAGGGGTTTATCTAATTAATTTTATTCTAATTATAAATGGTCTGGTAGAATTTTATGGAAAGGCTATATTTGGTACTAAAGATGGAAATTTTGGTTTCAAAGAAAGGCAATTTTCTGGTGTCGATGGTATTCCTCAGGGGTTTATCTAATTAATTTTATTCTAATTATAAATGGTCTGGTAGAATTTTATGGAAAGGCTATATTTGGTACTAAAGATTTTATAAATTTGTTCTAAAGCCAAATGATAAATTATTGTGAATTGTATAGCCATTACATTGCTTCATGTCATCTTATAAAAACTTTGTATTCTACCAAAGAGGATATATTGAAATTCTAGGAAGAGTCTATATTTGGTGGGGCTTTGACTAGAGGTCTTAGTCTTAATAAATATACTCCCAAGCCTTATGATGGAATAGTTAATGTTTCTAACAAATTTTAAATGTGTAACCCTCGGTGATTATTTTCTATCAAAGTGGCTTTGTTTTTATAATATTATTCTTTTAGGAACTCTCATTCCTAGTTAAGAGGAAATGTATTAGGTGAAGAATTTTGATTACAATGTTGCTTTAATATTGATAGATTTTTAATAATGTTTTGATAGGATTAAATAAAGTTTTTACTTTTAAATGCTAGGATACAATATACTTAATATTTGGAGAAAATTTTACTTTGACCATATTTACTTTAAGGATAGACTTTATTGAATCTAAAATATAAGATTTAATATTTGAAGAAACTTTATAATAATGATTAGTGTTTTGTTCAATGATGTTTCCTCTCATATGGAAGTTAATGACAACTTACTAATAATGTTTATCTTCGAAGATCAATCAAACAATGTTGTCTTCTTATTTTAGTGTTTTGTTTCATATGTTGAAGCTCCACATTATGTCTCAAGAGATTTATTTTTAGAGCCCAAGTTTATTCTTACCTAATTAGTAAGAGATTCTTAGAAATGGATTACCCTTCTATATATTATGTCTATAATTGTTTATTTAAGAAATTTGATACAAAACTTGCTAAATGGTATTAAAAGACTTTTTAATTGGAATAAAGATTTCAAGCATGTTTAGAAGTCATATAATCTTTGCATATCAATTGTGCTTCTTGCTGGTTTTTAAAAATTTTTCATTTTAAAAATCAACAATTCTCGTTGTTATCATTTTGAAAAAATAATAATGAACTATTTTATTTAAGATTGGGTTGTTTTGTTTCAATTTTTGGGGTCATGGCCTTTCTCAATAAAGGCTCTCGAATACTTGTTAGATTGGAAAGTTCACTAGGTAAGGTGAACATATATATATATTTGTTGGGTCAAATGTCAAAGACCTAAGTCATGCTCACTTTGCAAATGATCCCCCTTCCTCACAAGAAAAAGGAGATTGAGTGTTTAAAAAATGTGATGAAATTCCTAGATATCTTTCATATATCCTTAGGGTCTGAAGATTCCATGGAACAAAACTATATCATATAAACAATTCTAAAGAGATTCTAAATTAATTAATGTAAGTTAGTTGTAGAATCAATTTAGGTAGATCTTTAAATTTCTAGGCATCCCTTTCTTTTTAGGCCTCAACAAAAGAGTTGTCGCAAGTTCTAATTCAATGAAATGAACAAAATGTGACAAAATGGATTATGAAGTATATGTTCTCAGTAGTTAGACACCAAATTTATATGAATGTCCTAGGTTCTACGCATGTTTATTATTTCCTATGTTAGTGTTCCTTGGCCTTGATTTATAGTATATTGGAAAAGGTTATGAGATATTTTACAATCTTAAGCCCAATGCATGCCTTGTCCTATAAAATCACATTGTCCAAGGTAAATCAGTCTGTCAAATAAATTTTGCACCTTTAGCGTGAATTGTGTTATGCCATGTAGAATCTATGATGCATAACTTCTCTTGAACTCTTCAACATGCAACCTTAAGTAACTATGCTAGAAATATTGTCTATATCAATGACATATGATCACATGATGTGTCACCATTGGCATACCACCCATCACCACCCAACAACACTGCATTATGCAAATTGCTAGCAATACTATACTCAATGTATATTCGACATTTTTTTGTAAAATTGTGTCCAATATGAAGAAATGAATCAGGAAGAAATTCAATATGTCTTATGAAAATGTCATTAACTATCCAGGTCTTTTTTTGCTATGTATGCACCCTAGATACACCAAACAAAAACTGATACACATCAAATATTTTACTAATCCCCTCTTCTTTTGCATTTGTCCATTTTTCTCTATCAAACACATGCTTGTCACAAAAGGCAAGTAATTTCTTATGCTTGCAGTCACATGGTTTTGTATGAGATGATTTCAAATTAGCGTTACAATAATCAATGCAAGAAAAAAGTCCATTCGAGAAACAATGGAAACAATTTGCATCTCTCACAACAATTCCCTTCCTGGTGATCATCAGAATGAGATTTTTGGCATTGTGGTAGCGCCCACAAACATGAAGGTTCTTGGTAATCTGGATAGCTGATTTAGGCATCTGTTGATAACCAAAAGCAATTTCAAGCTTCTTGATGTGGCCATAAATTATTTGCGCCTTGTCCTAATCATCTACCTCCTTGACAGAGAGAGACCCTTCTTGTGATTATACCGAACCTTGATCACTATAGTCCCACTGAATTTCTCATTGTTGTACCAAGATAGAGTTTCACCCTTGACAGTGAGACAAACCTCCCATTTTCTATTGCCACTCATGTACTAAACAATCTCATTGCTTAGTTTGGTCATTTGGCAGACATTAATAAACTTATATTATCTTATATACATTTATTACTAAGTACATGGACATATAACATGGGGCATGTACTCTATAAGCGATATTTCTTACCTTATCCATTATCTCAAAAGATTCATATCTCAAGGCTTTTATTTTCTTCTATGGTCTTGTTGACATGGGAAAATGTTCCTTGTCAACTTCATCGGATTATTGGGCAAAAAGCCCAACTATTGAAATGGCAAGCCAGTTGGTTATGGACCAACTACCATAATCTAGGATTGTTGGGTTAAAAATGAAATGCAACTAATAATGTAATGCAAGTGTGTAATATGAAATCTAGCCTAACTAAATCCTATTTAGAAGTAAAGAATAAGTTGACATGAAATGAAATTAAATACAAATGCTAAAAGAAACAATCCACTCACTACAACTTATGATAATGAAGATGGTTGGGCGATGCTCGTCATGAAGCTCATGTAATCGGTGTATCTGGTAGAGGGGGTGTGGGCAAAACTTTCTTGCTTAAAATCATCTACAATACCTACAAAAAAAGAGGTGAGTCATTTTTTTGTTTTGTCATTTGGTTTATAGTTTGTGGGAACTTTGAAATTGAACAATTTCACGCTTCAATTGCTAAGGCTCTGAATTTAAGTCTCGAGGAAACTGCTAATGCTAATATTAAAAAGATGAAATTTACTGCATCTCTAGAAAGAAAGAAGTGAGCATTAAATATTCTTGGAAGAAGACGCAAGTATGGTTGAGTGATGCTCATTGCAAAGCTCAATACAATCTCCATTTAACCAACTCAAATTTTTACTCGCCCTCCCTAAATATCTATATCCAAAATGTCTTCCTAGATTCTAGGAAGAAAGGGTTTACATAGTGGATATTGTTTTGCCTCTTAAATTCCCCTAGCCATGATCTCATGTTTGCCTCTATGGATTCCCTCACCTAGATTTAAATTAGTCGAAGAGGAACAAACATATATGGATTTATATATACATACGAATAAGAGGCAAATTGGTTCTAAATGTTCTCTAGTAATTTCTAGCATATAAATTTTTTACCATCATGTAGGCTCAATATAGTATCATTCAAGTCCAATATGCATTGACCTTAAACAGAAGTACCCACATGTTTCCCATGTAAATTATTAATGTATTAACATGAGGCTTAGGCATCACTGGGGAAGCTACCAACAAAATGGAGATGGCACCTTGGATGAACAGTTGATTAATGAGCTACTTCCTAGCTTTCATGATGATGATTCATTTATAGTTTTTAGGCATCTTTTCCTTCTATAACAAAAATGGAATGGAGGCATGAAATTTGCAATTAAAACTACAAAATTAGTTGTGCTTAATGTCAAGCAAGCAAACCTAATGGAAATGTCACTCTTAAGATAGGAATAACATAGGTTATTGGAGAAACATTTTTTTTAGATGACACAAATTAAAACAACAAAAGGAGAGGATACAAAATTTCATGAATCAAGACTCTTAGTATACATTTTTCAAACATAATGTGAATGAATTTGTCCTTTACTTTCACAGTTGTGAGGAACCAATTGTGCCACTTATTATTGACTTCTTAAATGATATTTTCACAAACAAGGATTATGATGGCAATATCATCATGGTCAAATAACAATTAGAATGGGGAATTTCACAATTGTGAGGAACCAATTGTACCACTTATCATTGACTTATTACATGATATTCTCACGAACAAGGATTGTGATGCCAATATCATCATGATATAAAACAATTAGAATGGGGAATTCATAAGTGGCAAGAAAGATTCAAGATTTAGATGACATCATCAAATGGTAAGAGCAATACAATTTGACCCCAACCAATGTACACTCCTTTCTACAAAGTGAAATATGTTAGTTTTCTTCCAACATTTATTAAACCAAATTTATGAAATGCATTTAAACACATTGAGTCACTATGGAAAGAGAATGATGGGCACCTAGTTGAGGTTATGAAAATGATTGAGAACACTGGGCACCTAGTGCAGGTTATGAAAATGATTGAGAATGGTGGGCACCTAGTTGAGGTTATGAAAATGATTGACTTAGATAAAATACAATTCTCTTAGGAGACAAAAAATAATACCATTCTTTTATAGTTTGGACATTTTACACTAAGGAAATAGAGATAAGAAGAAACAAGGAACTAAATTAAGAACATTTACTTTGTTATGAAATGTTTGATTTAAATAATTTACTTATAAAGGTTCTAGAATCTTAATGAAGAGCATTTTCATAAATCCTTCACTTTGAACATACCTTGGTTGGAATCTCCCTGCAACATAACATATGATAAAAAAGAAACACTAGAAAAGAAACAAAATTGCATAAAATTTTGACTTCTTTCCTTTATGCTATTGTTTCTTATATCATTGCCTTACGGTGTTTCCTTTGCAACATGTGGTGCAAATGCTAGTTATAAAAACTCTTTTTGCACAAGGAATATTAATTATTAAAATCTATATAATAATCATTTTGCCAATTTTACACAACTAATATCAATTATTGAAGTTATATATAATAATTTTTTCTTTATGTTGATGGTGCTTATATAAACCATTTGAAGATACAATAACTCATTTAAATGGCTAAATCTATCACATTACATATGTTTTTTTATTTAAAAACGTTTAGTAATTATATTTTAATATTTTAAAATTAATAATAAATTTATTTGTAAATATTTTATATATTATTATAATTTAAAATTAACTTTGTGTATTTATTTTATTAAAAAATAAATAAATAATTTTCTATGATTCAAATTTATATATTAAATTTATAAATAAAGTTAATAAAAAATCTTAAAAGAATAAATTAAGAATATAACAATAATTTACATCTCAAAAATAAATATAGGATCTCAACGATTCAAATTTGATCAAGATAAGATATGTGGTGCAACACTTAATAATACACAATGGATAACATAACATATACAATGATGACATTTCAGGTGAAACCATGTGCAAGTAGCATATACAATGATGACATCTCAAATGAAACCATGTGCAAGTAGCCTATAGTTAAAACTTGTTTAAGAAAGATAGAGAAAAGACTTGGAACAATATTGAACATGATCATGGAAAAGATTGAGGTCGTTCAGAAAAAGCAATTTGCAAATTAAATTTGATTTGACTCATTTTTAACAAACTCCTTAGGACCTAGTAAACATACAATCAAAATGCATTTGAAAGAGACAACGAAAGTTACTAGGAGGCGTCAATGTTATGAGACGGGGAAGGAGGAGGTTCACTCATTGTGATATGTTACTTTGGAAAAACACTTCTAACATTCAAGGTTACAAATAGATGCATGATTAAGATGTTGTAGGGTTATAACGTGAGCTTTGGACACTATACATGGGACCTCCTCCTATTAATGTCAAGGAACTTAAAGTAAGAACTATTCAAATTGTTGTATATTAGATTGGGAAATAGGTATCTAGTAAATCATCAACAATGGTTAAACATCACTTGAGGAAAATGGTTAAACATTTGTAGCCTCACAATCCATGAGTGTCAAGCATCTCTAGCCCTCATAATTAATGGGCATCTAGACATAACCAAGTAAATACCTAAAAGGAAAAATTAATTTTCCTCTAATATCGTAATAGGGCATCAGAATATATAAAGTGGTCCTCAATATTAAGATTTAAGAAGTAAGTTTGGAAAATACAATGTTATTGACAAATATGGTTACTTGTCTCAATGAAAAACGAATGGGAGCAAACTCTACACTAAGTAAGAGGTAACCTTAAGCTGCAAGGGAGCTAGAGTTTGGTGTACCCTAGGCATAAATTGTGCCCTTTTTTGCACTTGAGATATAAGTCTGACTAGCTTTTAATTTTGGGAAAGAACAACTCTCTAAGATTAGAAATGTGGACCCAATGTATGCTCTACAAATCTCAAATGAGTGCCCTTGTTTATTTTTCTCTTAGAGAGATAAGGAACATCCATTTAAAAATGAGGTGAAGCAAGGAAGAGAATGTTGCATATCACCTTGAATCGATCCTATGGTATGCGTGCTTCATAGAGGATTTGATAAAAATATACGTATATATTAGAAGACCTCTTTGTGAGTTTCCCATCCCATTGAGTCTATGTATCATCATGATTACATGAAGTATCAATGAGGTAATCAGTGGGGTTGTGCCATTCTACAATAATCATATCATGAATCATTGATCTCTTTTCATTAAGTTGTTTGGATAATCGTCATGATAAGCACTCTCTCCCCTAAATGTATGCCCTCCTCAACCCCCAAACCTTATACCCATATAGGAGGGTAGGTGTGACAAATGGTTGAATGACTCGAAACCTTGATTGAATGTCCTTAAATTGACACTAAAAACATTGTTTTTCAAGAGTTTTTAAAGCCACATATCCCTTACTAAGTCAAGTATTTACTACTAGAGTCAAGCTAAAGTTTGGTCTAGAGAAGACAACCCCCAATATACATATGAGAAAAACTACTACAAGCCTCTTACCTTTGTATGTAAAATTCACATCTCTTGACTCCCTTTTAGGGATCTTAAAGGCCATGAATTTTGTTTTCCTAGATTAACCTAACATTGATGAGTGAGTGTCACAAAAGGAAGTTATGATTTTAAGTTGTCTCTAGAGCCCCCTCACTAGGTGCAGCATGGGGATAATGTCATTTACAAATAAGAAAATATTGATGGATAATTTGACGAGAATGAAACCATCTATGGTAATCATTGACTATGTTATGATTCCTCTATTTTATCATTGGAAAGTCTAAAAAGTTTAGGATATAGTGGGCATTCTTGTTTTACTCCTGCATTGATCTAGACCTCCTCTATTTATTAGCCCTCATTTAAACTATGCCAACACTGGCTTTCTAAAGTGTCATAACAATCAATACTGCCAAGAGTGGAAGACCCAAAGCCTTAACCCTATTCGTGAACAAGTGCCATGACATTCTATCAAATGACTTGCAAAATTCTAAAAAGAGACAATGTAATTTACACTCATTGGGCTTAACCAAAGTAAATATATGATTATGAATACAATGGTTCTCCCCAAATCTTATTCATCCTTTGGTTGTCATCCTCTGTGTTTATGCATATGGAGATGTGAATATCTAAAGTTGTGGCAAAGATCTTACCTAGGATATAGCCAACCATAACAATGTACCCCATATCTTGTTTTTCCTTTGGTTCTCATCTTCTTTGCCTTTGTGCATATAGAGAAGAGAGTATATAGGGTTGTGGCAAAGACCTTACCTAGGATATGACGAACCATGACAGTGACGTTGTTATTAAGATAATTATGGTCTCATGTAAAAGTCATAAATGACACTCAAGGTCTAAAAGATGTGAAAATTCATAAAGATCCCATAAAATTAAACATGTTAGCAATATACACTGCTAAATTTAAAAAATTATACATAATAAAAATAAAGTAAGATAAAATAAAATAAAATAAAATAAACAAAATTCCATTTTCCCTTATAATCCACTTTTAATCAATCACATTATAATTTAAACAATCTAAATTAATAATAATCTAAAATAAAATTTCACTTATAATCACTTATAATCAATCACATTATAATTTAAACCATCTAAATGGGTATACTTATCTTAAACAATTTTTCATATTTATAAATTTCATAAAACTCTATTAAAACAAAAATTAATAATTATTTAAAACCCATTATCATTAATTATCGCTCAACATTGAGAGCAATTACCACTAGTTTATAATTTTTATATAGTTGGTGTTTCAAGCGTCATTATATATATTATATATATATATATATTATATATATATATATATATATATTATATATTATATATATATATATATATATTATTTTTGAAATATTGTTCTTTAATTATAATATTTACATTTAATACCAAAATTACGAGAGATTGAGTTAGAATATCCTATTCATCATATTAAAATAAAAATAAAATATATTATATATATATATTTTGATAAAGCAGTTTAGTTAATTTCTAACTTTAATTATTGGTTAATTATTTCTAATAATTGTTTTTAATTAATTATTATTATAAATTTATTGAATAAAATCATTGTTTGAATATTAACACATAAGAAAAATATTTTACAACAAAAGTGAAATAATGACACTAATCTCATACATGCATGTCCTTTAAATATATTATTTTGTTAAATTAATCTTCATTATACAAGGGCTTCCTTCTTAGGAAAATGGCCCTCCGAGGAAAAGTATAAACAACAAAACCTAGAGTTATTTTAACTCATCAAACCCTCTGTAAAACTTCTCCTTCAATATTGTTCGTTGTTGGATCATTCTCCCTTGCTATCCCTTGCTCTTCCTCCTTAGACTCTACACACTTGGATGAATATCCTTCTCCACCCAATCACTGAGATCTCACTGTCTTATTGTCTTGTTCCCTCTAGATGTGTCTTTTCCCTTAGCTTAGCCATCTTTTTATTGTTGAAAAATGGCAACAAGAAATGCTAAAAATAGAAGTGTTAAAAATAGCAGTTTGGGTACCAGTGCTGGATTGGGCAACATGGAATGAAAAATGGAAGTGCTAAAAATAGAATTGCTATTTTTAACATTTCAGGATGGATTCCTATTTTAGTTAGTCCCTGGACTAAAAATAGGAAGTAAAATTCGAATTTGAACATAACAACTATTTGGAAATAAATAAATTAATTCTCCATGAGTTAATTAGTTGTGAAAAATCAAACATGAATTCTATGTGAGGACATGCAACAATTTATCTATTAATTGAGGAATTTATCCATCAGTTGAAGAGATAAGGATGAGTTATAGTTTGAGTAGTAATTAGTTGGCTTAGTTAACTGAGTCAAGTCCAGTTATAATTGATTTAAACACTTTGTTTAAATCAATGTGAGTTTAATTAGTTAATGCATGCTTGCATATAACTGCTGCACTTCAGATAACTGAAGATTCTCTAATGAATAACTCATGCATGTCAGTTCAGACAGAGACCCAGTTGAGATCAAAGAAGGGACAGTGTATTACCAGTTGGATGAATATTTTTCCTATAAGAAGCTCATCAATGATGAGGATTTATCTCCTTCAAGACTGCGTAGTTGGATCAGAGGTTAGTGAGTGTGTGAAGAGGCTAATTCACAAGTGGCTACACTCGACCCCAATAAGAATTGCGCAAAGAAATAAGAGGCTTGGAGGGCAGACCAGAGGTTAGATAGAGGCCTTTGACTGTGTATGAGCAGTAGAGGTGTTGGGTTGTGTTATATTCTTTCCACGACTAACCTACATAGTGAACCAGGGGATTAGAGGGGGGGTGGAGCCCCCCCTTCGTTGCACCGATTACACAGCGGGGGGGCTGCCCCCCTGTCTGGGGGGTTTGAGGGGGGCGGGTAGCCCCCC
>APFE030949273.1:162879-188473 GCA_000404065.3 Pinus taeda | reverse complement strand
CCCACTCAACTTAAGGGACTCGAGATCAGATAATATTTAATTGCTTCCATCCTTCTCATCAGAGTTATCATGACCATCAGTATTCACATCATGCTTATCACATCAACTTTACTTTACAAACATCTTTACCATCTTGAAGATTGTGTACCTCCTTAACTTATATAGAAAGTACAACCAAATCTATAGAAGCATGAAGTCAACCATATCAAAATCATGGAAGCATTAAAATTTAAACATCAAATTCTTGGTTTCAAACACGAGACACATACTCTTCGACTTCTTGCTAGGGTTTTTTCATAAACCCTAGACTACTTCATCAATACTTTGATTACTTCATAACAAACTTCATTACATCAAGGGTTTCAATGTTTCTTTCAGAGGTATGACATACCCTACTACATCATATTGAAAAACCCTAAAGACAATTTAAACAAATATATATCTACAATATAAATAACAACTTCAGAATTCATATGTTAGAATTCTAACTAGGATTTAGTGCAAGATCCTATATTTCATACATGAGCTTTTAACAACCAAAACCAATCACAACTCAATAACAACATGACTAGATTCCCCTAGTGTTTGTTGCAAACCCTATATTTTCTTAAACAATCAAACATAAATCATAACTAAAACTCAGATTTCAACAATCTTACACAAATATCAAATTATCACATAGTCATCATATATCAGATATTTGGACTTCTACTAAGGTTTATTTACAAAACCCTATAATTCACAGATAATATAATCCTAGAATATCAAACTCCAACTAAGGCTTAGTTCGAAACCCTAATAATCATTACCATCATAAATTAGGTCAACTCATACATCTAGGATTCCATCAAGCATATCATAACATGTGTTAGTCAAACCCCAAGACACAAATAAAAAACTTTATCAGACTAGAGTTTCGATCAGACAAACACATGTACTAAAGATATGATTTCTAGGACATTATAAAGGTCTTTCTTATAGACCCTACCAAACCCTAATGATCTAGGGTTTCAATACAAAACATAGAAGACCTTAAATTATCAATACTTCAAAGGTTTAAGATTTCAGACATCACCATTCAACCCTAATAAAATAGGATTTCCATACCCATACCAAAACCCCAAACATGACATGATCATGGCATCAAAAAATTTCTTTGACTTAAAAAATAACCCTAAGTAGTTTATGGTTTCACACATAATCATCATACCCTTAAGTTATGGTTTTTCACAAAGATCCTTTCTAGGGTTCCACACGAGTAATCAAAGATATGAGGAGGGAAAATTTATCTAATGATCAATAAACCAATCAAGAATATTTATTATTCATGAGAGCTAGACACAATAATGTTAGTAATATATCTATTGATGGGTTTTCACAGCGCATTATATTAGATATCATTTTTAGTGGTGCATTATAGTTTATGAAGTATTAATATCATGAAGGGAGAAAAACTTATAGTTCTAGACATATGCTTTTTTTTCTTTAAATAAACCTTGTAATTCCAATGATTTGTCTTGTGACTCCTCCTTCCTTGAGTCTTCAACAATTTTTTCCTAAACAAGGAAAATATGAATATAAATGTGATTAGTAATTAATGCAAACAAACTTACATAGATAAAGAAAATTAAATATAAAAGACAATACAAGGAGTAGGATATTTATCTTTGCAATTTGGTAAGGGCTCCTTCCAACCGTCAGGGATAGTAGAACGATATGCAAGGGATATAGTCCCTAAGAGTTCCTAGAAAATAGTTTTTTGACTTCGGGTCTTTCCCTCATTTTCTTCTTTCGTGAAACTTCTTTGGAAAAATTTTCTTGATCCCTATCCCTTATTTATTGACCCTTTAAAATTCTTGATTTCTTTTTAGACTTCTTCACTTTTCCTTTTACTAGATCCAACACTTTATTCTTTTTGAGGATGAGATCTATCCTCTTCTTCCAAGCATTATAATTGAATTATTCTTCTAATTTGTTATCTTACTTTATTGTGTTAAACATTGTCCTTGAAGATAGTAAGCCTCTTTCCTTATAAGGTCTCCTTATATGATCCTTTAGTCAACTTCTTGAGCTTCCTTAGATTACTTTCAATATATCCTTAAACTATCTTTTTCCTCCTACTTCATCTTAGCTACATTCTTTAATGATGTTGATCTCAGACCTCTAATAGATTTTTTTTACCCCAATTCCACTTTATATGAGAATATGATTCCTTTGATAGAGTGTGAGGTTATTTACTCTCTTTTTTATATGCTTAGATGCTTCACTCTCAAGATGCTTCACTCTTTGTGTGAGGTTGTTTACTCTTTTTCTATATGCTGAAATCGCTGCAGTTGAAAGGAAAATAGGTTTCTCTTTGTTTCTGTGTTGACACTGATCCAATCGCATTGAAAGTGACGATTGTCTTCTTGCAAGGAATTTTTTTCATGAAATTGGCAACCCCTACAAATGAGAGCACAATGTGGATAGATCAACAAACAAAAATAAAATTTACTCACACAAAGCAATATATCAAACACTTTTTTACACTATCTATTTACATAAAAATAATCTCAAGGCTTTCTTACATTTTCCTAGCCTTGCTATAAAGGAGATAAGCTATTACCTATTCTACTCTGATACCATATTATAAAAAATAGAACAGAGAGCGATTTTGCACAACACAAATCTTATACTATAATATTATTTATTTCAAAAATTACATCTATAGGAAATTACGAACTGACTTCGACACCTCTAGATAATAACTCCAACTCATTACATAAGAATTGACAGTTTCTAGAATGATGCGTAGGGACTCACAATGACAACTAAGCATGACATGGAAGCATTACTTCCAACAAATAATTGCACCTTTAACCTTCCACATCCAAAAGAGATATTGACAAGTGATATAACAAAACAAATAAGACTCGTTGAATATTGTTAAATTGCTAATGCCTACATTAAGAATAGATATGAGCATATATTATTATTTCGTCTACTCAAAACCATTGACTTTTATATTGAAAAAGTTAAATCAAAATATTTTCCTTAAAATAGATATTGAAATATTCTTTTATAATAATATTATTAAGTTTGTCATTATTAATATTTTTGATGTTTTTTTTCATTACCTGTAATATCAATATAAAAGAATTTTAAAGTTAATATAAAATTATTTTATTAAAGTATAATATTAACATAGCATTATTCCGACCCTCAACTAAAATATATTATTAATTATAAAAAATAAAGTACTATCTCTATTATATGGGAAATTATTCATGTTAAAAATTATAGGCACAATTTAACTATTTTAAGGTTTAACGAGATTTTCATAAAAACAGATGATACAATTTTTTTTGTAGATTGTAATTTTTCATTATTTAATTACATTTTAATATATAATTCAATAATTCCTAAAAACCTTAAAAGCATTAATAAAAATCCATATACATTACACATTCAAAAATTATATATATAAAAAAATAAAATATAAACAAACACTATACTTTATTAATTACCTAAGAACTTTGACTTATTAGATTATACAACAAATTGGAAATTAAAACAAGAACTTTTGATTTATATTTATAACAAAAAGTGAAATTAAAATAATTAGTAAAATTAAAATAATTTTTTTTATAATTGATATCGAATTTGCTATATATATATAAATAAAGCTCCATTTCATCCCATCCCCACAATGAATTGTTAACCGCTTAAATTGAATCGTCTAATACATGTTAATGTGACATACAAACTTCACTAAGAATGAAAAGGAGAACATAAACAGATTGAGTATCTAATAAATGTTAATGTCATATACCAACGCCCACGCCAGTGAAAATGAAAAGCAGAACACATCGTCCTCATAATAAATTAAAATAAAAATTCCATTATCTAAATTTCTATCGATACTCTGTGCTCCTCCCTTTCGTGGCTGTCGTTTCTTTACTTCCCAACTTCTGCTTTCATGACTTGCGGTCCTCCATTTGGTAGTTGTCATTTACTTCCCAACTTCTGGTTTCATGACATGCGGTCCTCCATTGGGTAGTTTTCATGTGTTTACTTCTCAGTTTAAAGCTTGTGGGGTGCCGGTACCTGACGTTGATTTGGGACTTCACTTTTATTCTCGCAGGAGTTGTGTGATGTTGATATTATTATAAATTATAAAGAAAAGAGTTCGCATAGATGTGCATGATATACATTTAAGGTATTTTTTCGTCACAAACGTAAGTTCTTATATAAAAAATATTTTTATATCAGTTGCATTTCATATACACTATTATGTTAATTGCAGATTCATATTTTCAATGGATATGGAACACATTTTTATTAAAATTATATAATAAAATTAAGTCAATTGCAGATTCATATTTTTAATGAATATGAGGCAAAGTTGATTAAAAATAGTTAATATCCTTAATTTTACTCTCTTAATTTAATAAACTATTTGTAATTTATATAAATTTATATATTAATTGTATTTGTGCATTATGATAAGTGGCCATAGTTTGATATGGAATTGGTTTCTACCATATCACTTGGTTTATTTCTTTGGGATTTTCATCTGTTTTTACAACAGCTGGAATTTTGGAGTGTGTTAATCATTTATACAGCTTAGTCACTCCAGATTTATTGAAACTTCTGTGGTTAATAAGATTCCGCCTCATCTTTATTGTATTGTAATATTAATGTAACTTGTATGGAATGATATATTTTTCTAAGAAGTCGTCTTGGGAGATTAAGTGAGTTAGAGAAATCTTGACATAAGATTGATTTCTTGTGAGGATTTTGTGGATCTAGAAGATTTTAAGGAGTTTATTAGCTAAGTGAATTGTGGATCTAAAGTGTTTCTAGTTTAAGATCCCTTTGTATATTGTAAGCATAAATCCATGAGAGAAATTGCAAAGAGAGCCATCACAAAGAGGAGAGAGAGGAGAGAGGATTAGAGGCCAAGTGTGGCAATGAAGCCAATAAGGGCCAGTAGAATGTAAATTTAGCGAGAGGGGGGCTTTTATAAATTATGTTTATATATATTCATTAATAGAGGAAGCAATCTACTTTGAGCATCGAATGTGTGAAATTGGGCCTATGTACATTACTATGAATGTTTTCCTTAATCAACGTTAATCTTATGTCATTCAAATTGAATGCAATTCAGCTCATGAGGGGTTTGAGCATGCAACAAACACATAAGAGTATGTAGAGATCACAAACGTTGTGAAGAATAAAAATCTTCCTTGAACAAATCTAGAGTTCACATAGAAACGACATAGATGAAGCATGGAGGCTATAGAGGGATAAAAGGAAGACATAGAGAACAATGCATTGAAGTTTGGAGTGATTCTTATGTAGGAGTAGCGCAGTAGTGGCTACGTGCATAAAGGAGAAAGGAGTTGAAGACTTGGTCTTTTTAATATGGATGAGAGTACGTCAAATGACTGCTGTGCGGGAGAAAACTCAAAGTTTTGTCGAAACAAATTCATAAAGAGACGGTGTCAGTGACATATCCCAAGAGGTCATCCACGAAAGAAGAAATGACAAGCACATAGAGGAGCGTCGAGATGATTAGATGCTAGGCATACGTGGAAGTATGTTGATGTTCCAATGATTGAGATGATTTGGAACCATTAAATTGGATAGCACGATGAACAAGAACCCATGATGAGTGGTAACTTCCCCCAGAAGCACAAGCCTTTGCACACTAATGAAAATAGCAGGATAACCTTGAGGACAACCAATGTGTGAAATGTTGTGGTGGCACAAAGGTTTTTTTAAACGCGCAATTGTCAAGTGGAATGTGAGGACATTCAATCCTCCTGGAACATCAACATAATGAAAGAGGTCAAAGGTCAAGCACAATGTTTAATAGAGGTCAAGATTGATTGATGATAGAAAATATCCTTGTTTCTCAATTTTTGTCTCCTTGAGAGGTTCAAAAAGTGTTCAGCAAAAAGTGTCAGGGTGACTCAACGCTAGGATAACGTGTAAAGGCTATCCAATACAGAAATTTTTAGGGTGACATTAAAGCCAAATATATGGAAGGGATGGAGTAAAGTGGGATTGTCGAGTCACTGACTCTTTCAAGAGGAAAAAGGGACTTACGCACATTATTTAAAAAGTGCCAAGGATGATATAGATGAAGGTCAGTGGAACAATAACTTATGAGAATAATTCTTGTTCCCTAAATTTTTCCTCTTGAAGGATTTGATTTCATGTACTATTGGATGTGCTTGAATGACATAAGGCTAAGAAATGTGTCCTAGGAATATTAAGAGTTTCTCACCAGAGTTGAAAAGGTAGGACCTGGTCATAAGACAATCACATTGCGTGAAGCGGGAGGGAAGATTAAGCCCTAGGAGCTATTAAAGTGGCCACACCTATATTTGATGTATGAACATCTCTGGCTTTACTGGTTATTTCTACAAGGAGTTCCTGGATTTAGTGGTTTTATAAAAAGGGTTCAGACTATACCCTTATGGCTCCTCCCACTTGGTTTTAAATGAAAACTAAAGGGGAATTATTATTTACCCTTAGTTGGGTTGAAGGAAGCACCTTTCAACTTAAGTTGGACCTTGTGGGAATTTTAAGCTGACATATTGGCACAATTGATATTAGGAAAACATAAAAAATAATGAATACACTCATCTATGTTACATATGCCTAACTCATTCTCCTCCTTATGGACTCTGGGATATTGATTTAACACACACGTCATAGTGATGCCAACACCGTACCTTGTATGTACATTACCAACACCATACACCATCAAAAGCACAAGGTCAATGAACATATCAATGTCAAATCCATGCCCACGGTGCATATCTTGTGACTATTATAATTTATTCATAACATGAGTCAACTACCTCATGTAAAGCTCAAACTTTTAACCTAACATCGTGTATAATAAAATTCCATAAAAATATTTTACTTAAAAATAAAATAAAAATAAAAAGTTATAAATAAATAAAATATTAGAGTTAACCCAAAACCAAAAAAATAAAAAAAACTATCTACAATAAGATAATAGTGCAAAATGGATGATAGATGTCCTCAAAGAACATAATAAAATAACCAAAGGATTTTACCCTTTTTACTATCAATAAAAATTTCTAAAACAATGGACGGTGATAGACCTTATTGGTTTTAGATGACGTTCAAATAGCAAAGTTTATCTTGTACAACTAAAAAGAAATATATGCAAGGAAAAAATCTAGAATACTGGTACAGAAGTTAATCTATTGGTATCAGGAAAGGTTCAGCCATATGGCTCAGCCTCAGAAAAGTCCAGCGTTTCTTTCTGGAGAGCTTGAGATGGAATCTCTCCTCTGGATCCAGAATCTTAATTGGTATAGATCCTATATTAAATGGCCGTGAAAAATATTTCTTTCCTCAATCTTTATTATGTTTTCTTCACAGAATGAGCTGCTTTACTTGGGACAAGTTGATCGATTCATGGAGTGGTCCCATTCCATTATGGAAAGAGGGCCGTGATCTGAACCTGCCGGCCTCTTTGCTCCCGATATGTAATTTTGATAAAGAAGACCTATGTAGCTTAGGAATCTTCTGCTCCGGGACCTGTGACCATCTGATATGGATCGTTCCTAAGGCTAAGTCTCCTGTTCGTGTAAAAGAAATATACGCGATCATGATCTCTCCAATATCTCAGGCTCTGGCCCCCTTTTTCCTCCATGCTTATGGAAGTCGGGATGCCCTCTCAAAATGATACTTTTTTCATGGCTGGTCTTTAACAACAGGAATCTATCATGGGAAAACTTACAAAGGAGAAGCTGGCATGGACCGAGCAGATGTGCTATGTGTCAAGCCGCAGAGGAATCAAACATCCATATGTTCTTCCATTGCGACTCGTCTCTTCAGATATGGCATGAACTTTCACTATTTTATGGTTTCCCTCATGCCATTTTTCCTACAGTACAGGTTGCTTTTCAATGGTGGAGCGAGCGAAAGCAATCTTGGCGATCCTTGTTTATTATTCCCTGTTGGTTCCTATGGAAATGGAGGAATGCTAAAATATTCCAAGATTCAAAGGAACCCCTCAAGTCAACCCTGTTCCGCATATTGGCCTTTCAGGACATGATTCCCGAAAAAGTCAAGACAAACAAGGCCTGTAAAAATATGCCGGATGTCTTTTCTTTTCAGGTGCCCTATGCCTTCTTTGATGGAGCTGAGCAAAACAACATCTGTGGTTGTGGGGTCCACATCGTCATGGATGACAATCTGCAATATTTTCTAGCCTAGAACGGTGGGCATGGTTCAAACAGCATGGTCGAGGCTAGGGCCCTTACAGGCCTCCTTGCTTTTTGTGTTTTTCTGGATATCCAATGCATATCAATATATGGCGATTCAAAATCATTGATAGATCATGTAAATGGCGCTGGACTCATTAGTTGTCCTCATCTATTCAGATGGTTAAGCAAAATCATGCACTTTTGGAGATCTATGAAGCGGCTCTCAATTCACCATATCCCTCATTCCAGGAATGCTCAAGCTGACCTTCTCTCCAAGGAAGGCCTTACAACGGAGTCGGGTTTGTGGTCTTTGAGGGTCTTTCATGATGAATCTTCCTATTTTATACAGGTCTTCTGCATCTCGGGAATGTGACTTCTTTCAATATCTGGTTTACATGCTTTGCATTCTAGTTCCTTTTTTAATATTTGTCCATGCTTGTAGTTGTCCAAGCGTTTAATATTTTGTGTACAACTTTGAGTTTTTGTTCTGATCTCCTTGGGGATCCCATGAAGTTAATTTCGATCTATATGCTCTCATATATGGGCAGGATGTTCTATCTCGTGACATGTCTTATGCTCTTTATATTATCTTAATATAAATCTGTGAAGATTTTTCTTTCTGAAAAAAAGAAAAGATCTTAACTTATTATTTCGGATTCGCATCATCAATGACGGCATAAGATTGTAAACATGGCCTATTGTGTTTGAAGAAGCATGTACCCTTGTGATTGAGGGGATGGATTTATTGATCAATTGTCGTATTAGCAGTGAACTGTGAACTCTAAATTGTGAGCAAATGCTTCCAATTAGGCACACCACTTTCGATCCGGGATAGAGGTAGATGCATTGGTCCAAGATGAGTTGTAGCTATCATATTTTGTTTTTCAATTTTAGTATAAATCACTTACTTTAATTTTACCATTCTTTCCTATTTTGAGAGGGATAAGTTTCAACTTGTTTTCCAGTATTTAGAAGGGATAATTGCTTTGCAATTATATTTATTATATTGGTAGGGATTAATTTCTTTGTAATTATATCTATTTTAATTTTTTATTATTATGAAGTAATTATATTTATTTTATTTTTTTATTAGTATGAAAATACTGTTATAGGATTAAATATGTGAAAGAATATAATTTTTGAGTTTTTTTGTATAGTTTTTAATGGAGATTTTAAATTGGCAAATAAATTTTGTAATAACTGTTTTGTAATTATATTTATTATATTCTTTATTATTATCATAGGAATGTTGTATAATTTAATATGAAAAAGATGTATAATTTCTGAGTTTTTTTGGTATAATTTTCAATGGACATATTAAATTGGCAAATAAGTTTTGTAATAATATCACGGGCCAATGTCATAGCTTCAATATCAACTACTTATGAAATAAATATCAAACTTTAATATATGACTACTAAAAATATTTTATAATATTTCATGGAAATTAAATCATTATCATTCACCATTTATAATTAAATTCAAATTATAAAAACCCTTTTAAATTTTATCCACAAATTATTTGACTAAAATTATTTTCATAAATTTTAATAGAAAAAAAAAATGAATATCAAACTAAAACAAATCAAATAATAATTCTAAATTTACTAAACATTATATTAAAATTATACCTCTCCTTATACTAAATACTTAATCTTTCTTTCTCTAAACATTAATCTTTACAAATAGTTTAAGTATCTTCTTTATATTTAAATAATAAGAGTCTAACTTAATAATATGTTTTTTAATATAAAAAAATAAAAAATAAAAAATAAAAAAATTTCTTCCTTTGATATGTCGAAGTCGTCCACTCACAATCAATACATTAAAGATGGTTAAATTGTT
This sequence comes from Pinus taeda, assembly GCA_000404065.3. NCBI lineage: Eukaryota > Viridiplantae > Streptophyta > Pinopsida > Pinales > Pinaceae > Pinus > Pinus taeda. The sequence continues at coordinate 178,391 of APFE030949273.1, read as the reverse complement.
AATGGTTACATTAAGAAAATGTCTTCTTTATATTAAATAATAAGTGTCTAACTTATATGATATGTTTAAAAAAAAAATTCCTGTAATATGTCGCAGTCATCCACATACAATTAAGACGTGTTGAAGATTGTTAAATTGCTAATGGTTACATTAAGAATAGATAGGAATATATATTCTTGCCTCGTCCGCTCAAAACCACCTAGTTTTATACTGAAAAATTAAATAAAATATTTTCCTTAAAATAGATGTGAAATATATTATTATTATTATTATTATTATTTTTTTTTTCTTCAGGAAGAAAAAGCAATATTGTACTATATTGAGACTATATAACAGAGAAGATAATTACATATTCATCTGAAGAAGCAACTCAAGGATGAGGATCCTCGAAGAAGGATGCAGATAAAACATATATTCAGATACATGAAGGTGAGCTGATCCCTAAAGATGAGTAGATACGTAAGCGGGTACAACAGATACAAAGCAGATACATAAGCAGGAACATGAAGATGAACATCCTTAGTCTTTCCCTGAAAATTTCTACTTCCATCGTTGAATTTTTTCCTTACTGTAATATTTTTAGCAGAGTTAGGGCTGATGAGAGGAGGCGAAGGCTTATGAGGCTTATGGATGGTTAATGGCTCCAGCTCAAGAGATTTCTTGCTAAGGAGAAGATCTAATTCACTGTCAAAGTGATTAGTTGGGGAAGAGACCAGGGAGTTTAAGGGGGTGGCGGAAATCATCGGTTCTTTTCCTTTCGAGGACGAATTAACCTTTTCGGGGGTAGGCGAGGATGATGAGATGAGGATGGATTGGGAGCCCACTGTAAAGTCCCAAGGTTTGGAGATCGGGGGGGGAAATAGCTCTATCATCGGGTGGTATCGGGAGGGGGTGAACTCAAAAAGGAGTTTGTATCCTTTTCCACGTCAAAACCATTCAAAGATGAGCATTCAGGTTTGGAACGGAGACCTAGAGAGAGATCTTGTGAGAAATACTGAGGAGACAAGTTGATTTTGTTTACCAGATTATTGTAATCATGGGCATTGTCCAGACCCGCCCGTCTAAAATTGTCCGGAGGAGATGGCTTCTCCTTTTCAGAGGACAGGGGAGTGGTCGTCCGGGGCTTTTCATGAAGCATCCTGCTTTTTATAATCAGGCATCTAGGACATGTTTTTATGAGATGTCTTGCCCTATGACAAGCAGAACACCTGAAGGGAATGCCCCAAAAGTCAAGTTGGTATTTTATTTTGAGATCCCTCCATGCAATTTCTATGTGGTCGGGGAAGCCACCCCTGTAGACCTTTTCAATGAGAATCCACGCGATGCGTTTATCTCTCTCCCCAAGACACCATGGATCAACGTAGACAAATCTGCCAATGGAGTTACCTATCTCTGAAAGGGTTTCCTTCGACCACATCTCGAGGGGGAGGTTTGGGACCTTTACCCAGATCAAGTTGTTTGAGGGGGTGTTTTTCAATGGATCGTACCCTATATACCATCTGTGGAGGCTGAGAAAACTCCTCTTATGAACCCAGGGCCGGGATAGGATCGATTCTACATCCATAGCGTTTAGAAAATGAAAGAAATACCACTCTTTCATGAGCTTTGAGATAATAGGGAGGTATCCACTGTGTCTCAAGCCATTTTCACATAGTGGCTTCATCCATATCAGAGAAGTGCCATCGGCCAACTAATACAAAATCCTGGGGGCTTTCTATTCATTCAGTCAGGTGGACACTATCTAATTTTATAGCAGCAGGTGGAGGAGTGGTCTTAACTGGTTTTTAGGCCTTGTTGTAGTGGCCTGCGTGTTCCCATAGAGCTTGTTGAGATCGAATTCTATCCCAATCAGCATCATACAATGATGGTTGAAAAACCACATTGTCCAAGGTAGCATGCCAGTCTTTGGCTGATGTGGCACCACCCCATTCCTTTTCGAGTAGGATAGTAGCTCGAACCATGGCCTCCGTCACCGATGCGTTGGACCCACCCTCCATGCGCGTTCAAAATGACCGCCAAGCTTTGTAGGGAGAGAAGGATTCCTAGGAAGATATCCAAATCGGGGCAGATGGGCTAGAAATAAATACACAGTCATTCGGATCTGAGAGAAAAGCCTGGATGAGTTGAGGAAAATTAAGAGGAATGAGACCGTTCTGACAAAAAGCATGGCAATCAGAAGACTCGAGAAGAAATTTCTTGCAAATCAGGAGAGGCTCGGATTTAGAAAAAGCTATTTTAGCTGAGATAGTGGATTGGCGAATCGGGATATAGTACGGGGAATAAATGAACAGCTGGATAGGCACTGAATATAAGACCCAGAATAGGTGATGCCTAGAGAAAGATTTTATGTCTCCTCTGACGTAGGACGTACTATTCGAGGAGAATTCAACCTAAATCTTAACTCTCGCAGGTGTGAAGACCTGTTTCCATGGTACCTTTCCAGAGCCCCATGGAAAACCAGATTTTGGTCCTCTATTCCCGGTCATCGGAAAACGGTTTTCCGATCCTGAAAATGAGGAGGACAGAATGGAGGGAGAGGGGTCAGGAGCCGGATTAGAAGCAATGGCAATAGCAGTCTCTATCCAGTATTCCTCTAGGGAGAATTAACTAGAAGAAGTGTCATGGCATACAATGCAACAACAATAGACTTCAAAAATGCACCACCATTCTCCTATCTTGACTCGAAAGTCTGTGCAGGGCTTGTAAAACACTACAAAATTCTTCAATTTGTGAAATATTAACCAAAACATGCTGGAACAAAAACCAAATTCTGTACAGAGATTTAAGCTTTGCTAAAAGGACTGATTTTGTACAGAGGGACTTGTAATGGCCATTTATAAAAGCAAAAGCTTCTTTTAAGCAAGGCTAACCGACTCAACCAACGCTCATTATAACTGAAATAAACTAGAAGTGTATGCTGGAAAAACTACTTTCCTGTAACTTTAAAAACTTTGATAGAGCCAGAGTCAAACTACGGAAGCATGTAAAAACAAGAACAATATTGGGAAACTAAGAAACTAACCTCTTTTCGAGCGCGAGCTGAGGGGGGAGCGACTTTGAGGTGTCAACCGAGCCAAAACCAGGACGACGACCCTGGGAAAGAGTGATAGTGAAAGGATAGATGCTCAATCGGCCCTGCGCAAGTGCGCTCAGGGGAAGCAAGAAGCTGGCTAAAATTTTCTTCCTGCCACAGAGTCAGAATACGTATGTCTCTCTAGTCCAGGTGAGGAGTGGAGAGCGCATGACAGTCAAAGGGTAGCATGAAAGTGAGGGTCAGTTGCTGGCAAGTGGCTGAGGAGAAGCACGTCGAGTAGCAGACATGCATAGATCTACCGGGATGAATAAGAACGTGACGACATAATCAAAAGCTTGTCATGCATAGCTCACATACCTGTTGTGCGCATATAGGCTGTTAACATATGGAAGTTCTGGTAATGGCGACCTGGTTGGTTGCTTTCAGCCAGCTGCACCACTCGGCGTTGCCTCGGCATTGCTAAAAACCCAAATGAGTTTTTTCAAATGTGCAAATATTTTTTTATATTGTTATGTTTTTATATTTTTAATATCGCCTAAAATGATCGGGTAAGCATTTATTTATTAAAATACTTTATTTTATTATTTTAATTTTAATTTTATTTTAAATTAAAATTAAAAATAAAGATTAGTTTTATTTGGGTTTATTTTTTTATTTTATTTCTTTTCTAAAATTAAAATTAAAAATAAGTATAGTTTTGGTTATGGAATTATTTAAGTAAAAAATATTTATATATAATTTATTATTTAATGTCTTTATTTTTTTATGAAATAGACATACATTTTTTGCTAATTATGATTTATCTAGTATTTAAATTACATTTTAAATATATAAAGCAAATTTTGTACCCTAAAAACCTTGAGCATTAAATTACGTATTACAATAATACATTAAAAATATATATAAGGGAAAAAAAGGTATAAATTATTAACTATACTTTAATACATGAGAACTTTTCTTTATATTTATATTAATTAAATATAATTTATATAATATAAAATTATGGGCCGAGTTGGAGATTTGGTCGATCTGCAGCTTCTCCGATGATCTGCAGCTAGACGATCTGTAGCCCTCCAAGATCTGTGACACTCCAAGTTAGATCTGCGGTCCAAGTTAGATCTAACAGTTCTGCCAAGTTAGATTTGCAGTCCAAGTTAGATCTAACAGTTCTGCCGCTCTGTCTGTCGACTCCTACTCTTAGGTTTTATATTTATCCAGATTTGTGGCTCTATTGAGATATAGAGCGGCTCACTAGATCTGCGGCTCTCCAAGTTGTAGATCTGCCAATTCTGTAGCTTCTCTTCGGCGATCTTCTATACTCAGCAGGAGAGCATTCTCCAAATGGCTCCCAGCTTCGCGAAAATAGTTGCTGACTCAGTTCCGTCCACCTTTGGAGGGCAAGCTCCTGCCCATACCGTTAGTGAAGCCCCAACTCCCACTGTCCAAGTGGTCTAGGCCTCCCTCGATGAGGCTTTGGAGTTCTCTGAAAGTGCCCTAATCTGTCGATTCAATGGTTTTTGGCCGCGACTAACAGCTCTCCGCAGTTGGATCTCAGAGGTATGGAAGCCTCTAATTCCTGATGCAATTAATATCTACCCCTGTGCTAGGGGTTTCTTTATAGTAGATTTTGAAAACTTTGAAAGAAGACAATGTATTCTAGATTCCAACCCTTGGTTTTGGGAAAAATCAGGCCTATTCATGAGGCCAGAGAACCCATCATTCGATCCCTCAACAACAGTGATAATCTCAGCACCAGTTTGGGTGAGATTGCAAAACCTACCCTTGCATCTCTGGAATTTCTCTTCGCTAAAAGCCATTGGAAATGCGATTGGGAAATTTTACTACAGGTGTCCAGAAACAGAGGAATATGCCACAACCACCTATGCACGCATGTGTGTGGAAATGGACTTCAGTGTCGGATTCCCAGCTGAAACACACCTAACAAGTAAAGATTATGTGTGGAACCAGAAACTCGATTATGAAAGTGTCATCTTCAGATGTCGATCCTACTTTGAGACAGGCCACCTAGCCAAAAATTGCCCGAAAGCCTCCCAGAAAAAATTTGCTAGAAAAAATCACCACGGATCCACATGGTGGGAAAGAGCACAAAAGAGACACTACACTGTCATCAAAGAAGAATACTCTAAAAAAAAACTCTAAATCACAAGAAATCAGTGAAGAAATAAACAACTTTCAAGACAAGCAGAGAGAAAACCCCACCCAACATAAAAATTGAAATTAAAATATTTTATTTATAATTAATAATAAATTATATATATAACAAATATTAAAATATAAATTATTATCACTTTAAAAATGATACATGTAAATTTATATTAAAGGAAAAACAATTACATTTCTTTCCCACAATGAATTGTTAAAAGCATATAAATAAATTGAGTGTCATGTTAATGTCACATACCTACTTCACTAAAAAAGGAAAGCAGAACACATCATCATAATAAATTATTAAAAAAAATCTATCAACTAGTAAAAATCATTAAAATAAAAAATCCCATTATCTAAATTTCTATCGATACTCTAATAAGTGTGGTCCGCTTTTTCGTGGCTGTCATTTGTTTTCTTCCCAAAATCATTAAAATAAAAATTCCATTATCCAAATTTCTGTCGATACTCAAGTGTGGTCCGCTTTTTCGTGGCTTGTCGTTTGTTTACTTCCCAACTTCTGGTTTCATGACTTGCGGTCCTCCATTCGGTGGTTTCATGACTTGCAGTCCTCCATTCGGTAGTCATGTGTTTACGTCTGAATTTAAACCTTCGGCGGTACGGGTATCTGACGTTGATTTGGAACTTCACTTTTATTCTCGCAGGGGTTGTGTGGTGTTGATATGGATAAGGAAACGAGAGAGGACAAAGTCGTGGTGTCTGATAACTTTTTTATTTTACTTTTTACAATTTATCTTCAGGAAAAAGAAAAAAAAACACATTTCCGACCAAATACTCTTCGTTCTCCTCTTTGAGGAGGAAACAATATGAGGGGAGAACCTAACCTTCCTTCCTCCAACTTATCTGGAATTCTGGAAGGACCCGTTAAGCATGGCTCGATCGAAGGAAAAGACTCATGACATTAATGTCAAGAGGCACGAGGTGAGTAGGCCGGGGGATAAAGGTCTAGAAGGTCTAGGGATTAAAAACTGCTGAGGCCTGGGCTTCGTAAATGTGCTCTAAAATACTAGTACATCGTTAAAAAAATTCTAACTAAAACATATATTACATTTTATATTATTATCTTTAAGGACAGGCAAGAGAAAGTTCCCTGCACTGTTTGAATATGCTTTCTGAGATGCAATATTCAAATATAAAATGTTTACCAATTCCAATTATGAACAAGGGAGGCTGCGAAGCAGTAAGTCCCTGCCACTGATTGAAGATAAAACTATGAGATAGCTAGTATTATACTATGTTTGGCTTGTTGATCCATGTATCATTTTCTTTAGAATAACATAAAGTAGTTGTGTAAAATTATAGAAATGTTCTCGTGTTCTTCATGCTATTTGCATATTACCAAAAATGAGAGTTCAGTTGTGGATTGGGTGCTTTGGTTTTACTGAATATTGGAATCAGTGATTGGTAGAAATTTTCAAATATATATGTCAACAAATTTGAAAAGATAAAGCATTATATGATATTTGAAACATATGAATATGTTGATATTTGAAACTAGTACAAAGAGGTCGATTGTATTCTGAAGAGACTTTCAATTTGCCTTTGACTTTTTGTATATATTAATTGAGCATTTAATGTCTGTAATAGCGTTAGAATATAATTAATGGTACGTAGGAGGTAAATTAGAGGAAATTTTGCAGGAGAATTTGAAAATAAAGTGAACCTTTATTTTTTATTTATTCCATGTCCCAGATTCCCAGTACAACTTGCTTTTTGACTGAAAACGAGGAGTAGTGTTTACGCATATGCAGAGGTAATTCATTTCATTTCAAACTAACACCACCAGGAACATTTCATGTTGCAGCCTTATATGCATACACATAGAAATTTCGGAATGTGAACCCTGACCAGGTGAAGCTTCACATCAAGCGACAAGGGACTGAAAAGTATCATCACGACCATAAGGTTCTTGCCAGTAAAGTCACCACCTGTCACTTTGTCAACGCACAGAATACAAAACCCCAGGTGCACCGATATGGTAGAACACACTACCAAACTGAGAAAAGAATGAGACAAGTGACAAGTGGCACTCATAAATAAAACGTGTAGTCCATGCAGGTTCATTTTTAAATTCGTAACTAGCTTTTACTGGTTGTATTCACTTTTGAAGCCGGAATCATTTATCGAAGGAAAGAAGGGTAAAGTTCGACCTATTTGTTTTGAGAAAAGAAACCAGCAGCCGGTTGTGGCATCGTTTTCACAGCCCTCTTGCATTCAATACTGCCGGAAGACAGACTACTCAGATATATTGTATCGGCTTGCTTCAGCACTATTAGCTTTCACAGATCAGTTTTGTGGGGGTTTTGTCTGCTTGTTTTTATGTCAGAATTTAGTGGGTAAGCGCCTGAGAAGCGGACGGATATTGGTTCCCTTGCCCAAAAGGCCGAGAAGGACTGGGAAGAGGGTGGTGGAAGGAAATCAAGATGCCCCTTCTATGAAAGAATCGTGGCGCATCTGTTTTGAAGCGAAATACCCATCTGATTTTTTTGATAGAATGGCTTGTTCGCACAGGTTTTGTTCTTCTTGCATGGACCTACATATCTATGGTAAATTGCAAGAAAATTCGCTGCCCCGGAAGACAGACTACTCAGATATATTGTATCGGCTTGCTTCAGCACTATTAGCTTTCACAGATCAGTTTTGTGGGTGTTTTGTCTGCTTGTTTTTATGTCAGAATTTAGTGGGTAAGCGCCTGAGAAGCGGACGGATATTGGTTCCCTTGCCCAAAAGGCCGAGAAGGACTGGGAAGAGGGTGGTGGAAGGAAATCAAGATGCCCCTTCTATGAAAGAATCGTGGCGCATCTGTTTTGAAGCGAAATACCCATCTGAATTTTTTGATAGAATGGCTTGTTCGCACAGGTTTTGTTCTTCTTGCATGGCCCTGCATATCTATGGTAAATTGCAAGAAAATTCGCTGCCCATTCATTGCCCAGAACCCAGTTGAGAACAATGTCTTTGATTCATGATGACTTGCTTTGCATAGACAACGATGACCTACGCCGAGGCAAGCCTACAAGTCATACGTTCTTTGGGGAAGGTACTGCTATTCTTGCAATTTCACTTTCTTTTCTTGCAATTTCGCTTTCTTCTCCTTTCGCTTTCTTCTCTTTGTTTTATTTTTCTTCTTTTTTACCTGCATGAAAGCTTCTGTGATTAGAATTAACTTGTTTTTATAGTTAGTAATCCAAAGCGTATTAGCAAAATTCCAGACTAAACTGAAGTTGGTTACAGTACGCTTATTAATTATTTGGATGTGATAATTTTATTCCCAAACCATTTAGTTAAGGAAAACGTTTAGATTTCATAAGAATCAGCATCCATAACCAAGATACCGTCTTCTGTTATAATGCAATTAATGATCAAATTACTTGGAAATATCGTTAGTTTACCATGCTGGCTACTACAATTTCAAAGACCTATACTAACAGAGATCCATAAGTATAAGTCATAGAGAAATTATAACATATCTATATGCGAAAGAAATTTGGAGTACGAAATATATGTTAAGCTCCGAAGGGATAGACGCTGCTGCCGAACGCGGTAGGAGGATTGAGATTGCTTGTTTCTAACAACTGTTCACTGTTCACAATAGTAGCAGTATATTGCACTCAACATATAATCGATGACAACTAAATAATAGTAATCTTCTGATATAATATTTTCCTGTAGCAAATCTTTTTCATGTTCAGAATTTCAGGCAAATAGTTCGTGCTGATAGCTGCTCTCATCTAATACTGAAAAAAGATGCAGCAAACAGACGAATACATTGATTAACGCAAACATATGTGCAGGGAATGCAGTAAAACAAACAGGAAACAGAAAGGACTCCAGAAAATTCAGACAGCAAGAAGGCAGAAGCGTCGAGTACCCAATTTCTGATATAATATTTTCCTGTAGATGCCGCAGAGCATCTTTCATGGCTGATCCAGAGCTCATCTTAGACGTGGTCAGTTGGTTCGTCCATAGCTTGCCCCATATGATTGTTTGTTCGTTACTCTTAAAGCTCTCTCAAGTTTATCTGTTTGATTTGAACAGATTCCAGCAGATATGGTGGTAAACCAGATGATGGCAGCGATGGCCGTACATGCTTACGAGAATGGTAGTAATAAATACTAAGTTCAACTGCAGAACATGAAGACACGGAAGCACGGAAGCAAGCACGGAAGCAGACACCGAAGCATACATGCAGTAACCGATGGCAGCAAGTGGCGACTTCAGTTACTTATAAACTAGTCTAGTACTAGTTCAGTGATATACGTTAACATTTAATGTTAACAAACTAATGCTATCTTTGGGATAGCATTAATTCACTGGCATTAATTCGCTGACGGGAACCAAACCATTTTGCTAACTTTGCCTAAGTTTTGAGACCTCATACCTCGTACTGAGGCCAAATAAGACCATCGCTTCAGCCATTGGTTAAATGCAGCGGCAAAGTGGGCCATATCCATATGTTATCAGGAAAACTTTGGTTTAATTTCTGTTTAACTGAAATAAATTATCGGTTCCCGTGTCAAACTAATGTAATCGCAGTGAATCGATTACTATAGTCTCCTTTCGCTTTCTTCTCTTTGTTTTATTTTTCTTCTTTTTTACCTGCATGAAAGCTTCTGTGATTAGAATTAACTTGTTTTTATAGTTAGTAATCCAAAGCGTATTAGCAAAATTCCAGACTAAACTGAAGTTGGTTACAGTACGCTTATTAATTATTTGGATGTGATAATTTTATTCCCAAACCATTTAGTTAAGGAAAACGTTTAGATTTCATAAGAATCAGCATCCATAACCAAGATACCGTCTTCTGTTATAATGCAATTAATGATCAAATTACCTGGAAATATCGTTAGTTTACCATGCTGGCTACTACAATTTCAAAGACCTATACTAACAGAGATCCATAAGTATAAGTCATAGAGAAATTATAACATATCTATATGCGAAAGAAATTTGGAGTACGAAATATATGTTAAGCTCCGAAGGGATAGACGCTGCTGCCGAACGCGGTAGGAGGATTGAGATTGCTTGTTTCTAACAACTGTTCACAATAGCAGCAGTATATTGCACTCAACATATAATCGATGACAACTAAATAATAGTAATCTTCTGATATAATATTTTCCTGTAGCAGATCTTTTTCATGTTCAGAATTTCAGGCAAATAGTTCGTGCTGATAGCTGCTCTCATCTAATACTGAAAAAAGATGCAGCAAACAGACGAATACATTGATTAATGCAAACATATGTGCAGGGAATGCAGTAAAACAAACAGGAAACATAAAGGACTCTAGAAAATTCAGACAGCAAGAAGGCAGAAGCGTCGAGTACCCAATTTCTGATATAATATCTTCCTGTAGATGCCGCAGAGCATCTTTCATCGCTGATCCAGAGCTCATCTTAGACGTGGTCAGTTGGTTCGTCCATAGCTTGCCCCATATGATTGTTTGTTCGTTACTCTTAAAGCTCTCTCAAGTTTATCTGTTTGATTTGAACAGATTCCAGCAGATATGGTGGTAAACCAGATGATGGCAGCGATGGCCGTACATGCTTACGAGAATGGTGGTAATAAATACTAAGTTCAACTGCAGAACATGAAGCACGGAAGGAAGCACGGAAGCAAGCACGGAAGCAGACACCGAAGCATACATGCAGTAACCGATGGCAGCAAGTGGCGACCTCAGTTACTTATAAACTAGTCTAGTACTAGTTCAGTGATATACGTTAACATTTAATGTTAACAAACTAATGCTATCTTTGTGATAGCATTAATTCACTGTCATTAATTCGCTGACGGGAACCAAACCATTTTGCTAACTTTGCCTAAGTTTTGAGACCTCATACCTCGTACTGAGGCCAAATAAGACCATCGCTTCAGCCATTGGTTAAATGCAGCGGCAAAGTGGGCCATATCCATATGTTATCAGGAAAACTTTGGTTTAATTTCTGTTTAACTGAAATAAATTATCGGTTCCCGTGTCAAACTAATGTAATCGCAGTGAATCGATTACTATAGTCCCTGCCAGGCCCGGAGGGCAGGGACTAATAAAACGACCAGAGAAAGTTTTTACCCATTCTCCCACTTTCAATATGCTTTCTGAGATAAAATATTTAAACATAAAATGTTTACCAATTCCAATTATGAATAAAACGACCAATTGATAATATTCATGAAATACAATTTTTTTTTACCCACTTTCAATATGCTTTCTGAGATAAAATATTTAAAGATAAAATGTTTACCAATTCCAACTATGAATAAAACGACCAATTGATAATATTCATGAAATACAAATTTAACCAAATTTCTTCGAGAAGAAATTGCTGAATGAATATCTAATACATTCTCTTATATTGAAAGAAAGTAACGGTTTGTTCTTTACTCACTTTGAATATGCTTTCTGAGATACAATATTTAAATATAAAATGTTTACCAATTCTAAATATGAATAAAACGATCAATTGATAATAGTCGTGCAATACAAATTTAAGAAATTTGCTTCGGGAAGAAATTACTGAATGAATATCTAATACATTCTCTTACATTCATTCACATTCATTCAGAAGGAAAATATTGAAAGAAAGTACCCGTTTGCGCAGTTTACAGGTCGTCCTCATTAAAGATCACGCTGATCAGCCGAGAACTATGACTTGATATGGAACACACAATTAAGACATGACAAAGGAAAATTCATCTCTGCTATTTATGTTTATGTTCACATCTTCTGAAGTAGGTGGCTCTTTTGTGACCTCTTTGACACCCCAGGTTTCAGAAATCGAAGCAGTTCTAATAGGCTGCGGAACATATGAAGAAGATGCAACCATTTCGAGGTTTGAGCTTTCTACTTGGTCTGCAATGGGATGTTGTGCTGTAACTTCTGAGTACTCGGGGGATTCGGTTGCTTCATAATGTGAGAGGTAATATCTTGGAGAGATGTCCGGAGTCTCAATGACACCCATAGTACTATATCTGCGCATTAAGTGCAATGGAGAAGATCCATGGCTTGGAGTTGTTTGTACACTTCGAGTCCCCAATCTGCTTGAAAATCCAGACTCTGAAAATGTGTAGTTTGAATTTCTTGGTTTCATACTTTTCTCAGCTCTTTGATGCCATCTTCTCAAGCCATTAGCTACCCCTTCTTCAAAGATTGTGTTCTGCAATGAATTTCTTTTTTTGATATTTTTCTTAGCTCTGGCATGCCATCTTATCAAGGAACTAATTACTTGTTCGTCAAATATTGTGTTCTTGATGTGAGAACCCATCTGCATAGAATATGTGTCAGTTTTGAACCAAAATAAAATCCCTATACTCAAGTTTAAAAGGACCAGAGTTATCTGTACCCTTTGCGGAAATATTTACCGACAATTTACTGAACAGTAAGAATAGTGACGTTCAAAAAATGCAGATATTTTCCAATTTTCTATTAAGATAATGCAGTAAGTTTAGAGAAGTTCAAATTCTCTTTCAAAATGGCAAGTCCTTTTATTTTAAATGAAACATAAAAAATTTCACCTGTGTGACAAGTGCGTAAAGCGGAAGTGTGACATAGCTACATATAAACTGCACGATTTTCCTGGATAGAACCACAAACAAATCAATTCCGTTATTGTTTAACTCAAAGCATAATCATGTTCAATATTTTCATTATATTACAATTTACCAGCATATATCTATTTATAGTAAAATATTTTATTCATATTCTGCATTAAATATTTTACCACTAACATAAAAATAACCTCTTCCAAAGCATTTGTTTAAATTAACCAAACAAAAGATCTGTTTTACAGGAATGTGCTTTTATATAATGACATTCTTACCCAATGACGATTCGCAATATGATCGTATAAAGTCTATCGTGGAAACAGGAGTTCAAGCCAAATTGCCACTGCAATAATTGTGAAAGTCTTGTTAACGGTGTAAATTCAATATCTCTGCTGATATTATAATTTATTATAATTACAAAAAAAAAAGCTTACGCATGTCCACACCAGGAAAGCAAGCTGGAAAGCATTCTGCAGGAACCATCCAGGCTTTATGTCATTGTCATAAACATAATAATGAAATAAATATAATAGCGGCAGTTAAAGGAAGTAAAATTTACAATGCAATTATTTCGATACCTCGAATAAACTGAAATGGATCAAGAATAGAATAAGATCAGGGCGATTCAACCAAAACAACTTATCGGTTGGCTGCACCACTGGTATTCCTCTAACCACAGCATGTCTCCCTTCAATTCCTAACGCCATCTCTAATAGTATAAGTTGCAGCTTCATTCCGACTATCAAAACAATCTGCACAAGTAACGGAGTAGCAATAAACACACAGAGGTCAATAACTGATAAAGGAGGGGCTACGGTCATCCTCAACAAAGACGATTACCATAGTAAGATGTTGGATCATCTTCACAACAGTGGCAGTTATAAAAAACTTGCCAAAAACCCTCTTAAGAAAATCTCTAGGACAGTGGCTCATGCCATCAAGTCTAGTAACTCGGTGGGTGCCCTGTCCCGTAAGCTCATTGAGAGCAATCCCATCTCTCCTAGAATCTATGGGGTGCCAAAAATCCATAAAGAAGGGGTCCCTCTAAGGCCTATCGTCAACACTATCGGAGGTCCGACCTACCTTCTGGCCAAGTTTCTGGCTCTTAAGCTTAAGCCCCTGGTTGGCCGCACTGAGTCCTTCGTGAAGGACTCTGCATCCTTCATCATGGATCTCAAGGATATCAGGCTTGACCCCGAAGACATTCTGGTCAGCTTTGACGTGGTCTCCCTGTACACTTGTATTCCTATAAAAGAAGCCATGGAAGTGATCAAGCGCTTAACAGATCCGGATACCGCTCATCTGGTTGAGGTTTGTCTCACTTCCACATTCTTCTGTTTCGAGGGAGAGTTCTTCGAACAGACCTGTGGTGTCGCCATGGGTTCCCCCCTCTCCCCGATCGTGGCGAATCTCTTCATGGAAGATTTCGAGGCCAAGGCTCTTGCCTCGGCTCGTCTCCTTCCTAAGCTTTGGAAGAGGTATGTTGATGACACTAATGTCATCTGGCCCCATGGCCATGAGGAGCTGGATCGTTTCCTTGATCACCTCAACGGCCAATCCTCAGCTATTAAGTTCACCATGGAAAAAGAGGTCGATGGCAGCCTCCCTTTCTTAGATATTCTTATTTCTAGGAGGAAGGACTGCTCTCTCTCCCACGCTGTGTTCCGTAAGAAAACGCACACAGAGCAGTATCTTCATGCCGATTCCCATCACTTCCCGGCTCAGAAGATGGGTGTTCTTAACACTCTAGCCACGCGTGCCCTCAGGATTTCAGATAATGAGAACCTGGAAAGAGTGAGATCCCACCTCCTTGATGTCTTCGTGGAAAACGGATATAGTAGGCACCTAGGTCGGAAAGCTTTCCTTAAAGCCTCTAAAAATGCGTTGATCAAGAAAGAGCCTAAGGAGCACCAACTAGGTGTACATCTATCCTATATCCAAGGAACCACAGACAAAATTGCGCGGATCCTTAGAAGGTTTGATATTCCCTCCTCCGTCAGACCCCTCAGAACCATCCGTAATTCCCTGCGATCGGTGAAGGATCCTGTTAACCCCAAGGACATGAAGGGTGTGTATCTGATTCCTTGCTCCTGTGGAACACCCTATATAGGGGAAACTGGGCGCTCCATCCAGCAGAGAATTTGCGAGCATGCAGCAGATTTGAGGCATGGAAGAACAAAATCCTCAGCCCTAGCAGAGCATGAGGACAAGACTAAGCATCACGTCTGCATCGAGGAGGCCAAAGTCATTGCCAGGGTGGATCGTTACCATCATCGTAAGTTAAGGGAAGCTATTGAAATTGAGCGTAGACCCATCAATCTCAACAGAGATGATGGCTGGAAGGTCAGTAGAAATTGGATCCCCGCCCTGTCGTCTTAGGGTTTCTTCCTTTCCCTCTCTGTTCGTCCTGGATGCTTTCTTCATGATCGTCCAGTTTAATCTTCTCGAGGTTTCTAGTTTTATTATAGTATTTTTGTTTGTAACCTTTAATCCTATTTGATTAACCTTTTCTGATGAAGGTCTTTTTCCTGAGGTGGTTGATTTGTTTATGCATAGCGTTGTTATTTTTAGGGTATCTAAATTATGATGTATTCCTTTATTTCTGTGATCGCCTTTTTAGTTTTATTTGCGATTACTTCCTGATGTCATTTATTTGACGCTCCTTGACCTAGCAGTAATAAGTATGGCCCCCCTAGGTTTTTTCTTATCGCAATGTGATATAATCAAGCAATTTATTTATATATGTATATATATT